>CAVNZG010000084.1:0-58198 GCA_963693315.1 Diogma glabrata
ACAAATTTAATGCTGACATGGGACTCCCGTCATTTCCATATTGCATAAAATAACACTGTAATCTGTCAACACATTGTTTTGCCTCACGATAAGTTACGACCACAGGTTCTTCATCATCACTGTCATCGGCTTCCACCAATGTTTGATATTTTGATTTGATTGTTGCTAATTCCGTGCTCACAGTCGTTATTCTCATCATAACATAGTAAATTGCCGTCAATTGACGAAAATTCAATACCAATACCTGGTGAGATTTCATTAATCCATCGCTGTGCTCTGCAATCTCCATAGATTTGAAGTCGCAATAACCAAAACAATTTTGTATTGTGCTGGTTTTTACTGCTCGCCAACTGTTAGCTACAAACTATATTACCTGTAAAATAGTCATTTTGCTACTGATTTCCCTCGCTGTTGACGTTCATGTAAGTATATTTTCATCGATGGATTCCAATATGTATTCGAACCGACGAAAAAAATCATTCTTTTTTTTCTCTTCTTTTTATTTTTTATTATTTTTGTTTTATTTTTTAATTTTTTTTCTATGTTTACTACGATTAATAATTTTTTTTTGTACGATCTGTCCCGATTAAACGAAATATTGTCCCGAAAAAGCGAAGTAAATTTGTGTTATTTGCTTGGTTTTGTTTCCGTTCCTTAGGATTTGTCCCAATTAAACGGCTGTCCCGATTAACCGGTGACCCAATTAAGCGGAATCGACTGTATATATCGATATGCCTAGAGAATATTCACAACTTAAGTGATATAATATTTCGAGAAATGACTTTTGGAAAAACTCATCAAATTATATATATTTAAATAGGTCCAATTGACAAATGAAGACAATTGTATACAGAACGCTATACAGTGTAAAACGCATAATTAAGAAATATGTGAATTGTTACATAATAAGTGTAATCTTTTTAAATAGAAATACTTATTTTCATGCTCCATATTCGACAGATTGACGAACAGATAAATCATGTTCCATATTAGGCGGATTCTATAAATTTTACAAATATTTGATGGTTCCGAAGCGATCCAAGTTTCCTTTTTTTGGGCGGAGGAAAAAAATCAAATTTTGTACGTCCACGTTACATAATACCCATGTTTCTATCTTATGAATTTCAAATTTCGCAAATGCTCAGACAATAGCGGCTCCCGAACAATTTTTCATTGTGGTTTACAAAATTTCAATCTAGAATAACGTTCACACTTCACATGCTCCAACCATAGCGACACAGAACATAATTGACATGATATCCGATGAATTTTGTTAAAATTTTCAAATATCTAAACGGTTTAAATCCATATTAGGTTGGGTTTGGCGTTGGAAAAAAATTCGAAGAACAAAACAAACTTTCTTGTTCTCTTTACAAAGCTATGTTTAATAAAACAGCGTTTGATTTGCTTCAAGTTTTGCAAGTGGTTAACAGATATCCCCACTTTAAGGTAGAGAAACTATACGAAATTATATTATGCTTGCATATTCACCACAGCAAACTCCACTCTAAGTAAATCATGTTCCACATTCAAAGGGTCCCAAGTATTCCAGCTCCATTCTAGATGTTCACTTTGGAAGTGGAGAGAAATTCAAATCAGAAGAAAAATTTACAAAATTAAACAATCAGAAATTGATATTTGAAGTCATTGTGTGTAGAAGTTGTTGATAACCACAAAACTCTTTCTGAAAGAAAATACTGCACTAAGCAATTCGGATATAGAGAATTCAATATCAGTTTGGGCAATACGACATACGGATATTTTCAAGGTTACCAACTATTACATACACAACATAAATCCGTACAAATTGGATGCAAGCCCGAAAATTTCATTAAATTTCCATAAACACGATAAATAACTGCAAAGTAATTATATAAAACATGGAGGACTTAAAACGTTCTACGGCGAGGAGTCAAAAATTTGGTCTGTGATTAGGGTTTAATATAGTTAGTCCAATAAATAAGCTGCAAAATCTGAAAAGGGCGATTTTAAAAAGCCCCTTTTCTTGAATTTTTCTTAGAGTTTCAGGAACATTCATCAGCACTAAGCATTACTTCCAAAAATGAGAAAGTCCGGGGAGTTTTCACCCTGCAAAAGCACCTCAAATAGTAACAGTGATAATTTTTTAAAAAATGGGGTTGCTGATTACGAAACCGAAATCCAAAAGCAAGTGAAGGTGTTTCATCACCTCAATAACCTCCCCCAACCCCTTTGCAGTGATACAAAAAATTATTTTTGCATCGGAAATCGTCTCTCAAGGGTTTTCGGGATCGCTGATCACGAAACCGAGGTCTACATTCAATTGCCCAGTGATGTAAGCTTATAATTTACAACAATTTTAATCATAGCCGTATTCGAGAATTCTTGATGCAATATTGGTGGATCCTTCTTCAAAGTAACTTTCATCTTGTTCAACCACCGTAATATCAGTAGTTCCAAATGGCTCGCAATTATTGCAATTAGCTCCATAACAAAATTTACAAGTTTGTAAGCAGTATACGCCATTCTTCCTGTAACCACAAGCTGCCCCACATCCATATATTATTGTATTCATAATACTTTTTTTTGCGAGGCAGTTGTCTTTTGAATGGTATGCAAGATGCCATGAGCCATCGGCTTTTTTCCAACACTAATCAATTGAATTTGATGTTGTGGTTCTTTCGTTATCTGAATTTGCCAATAATTCTATCCAACAGTGCACTTGATAGTAAACTTTTTTCAGATGTTCATGTTCAACCGTTAGCAGGAGGTGGCAATGCGTGTTAGTTAACTATGCTTATTTTTGTTTATTTGATGTCCTGTGTATTTTTTCTCAAAAATATATTATATCTGGCCCAACGCAGTTTTTTCTTAGCAGCCAAATTTTCCTCTGATTTATTATTTGTGTAGTTCTAACAAGCACTGGATTCCAACATCTAATAATTTATTAATAACCTGAAAGTTTTCTCTGAACGAATCCGCAACATTACGTAAATTTTTTGACTCGATAGAGTTCTTCTATTGAAAATATCAAAAAAAAATTATTTCCGTAATTTTTTAACATTCACGTTTTATACACCAATATTCACAAATAAAATTTTTCAACAACACAATGACAAAAACACTAATAGTTATGGTTGTTACAACGTATTCTTCCTTAAATAACAATAATCAAACCAATACAAATACTTCAAAATCTAAAAATGAGGAAGAACTAAGTTGCCGACTGTAGAAGAAGCTGTAGATGAAGACATATATTTAGATTTCTCCACGGCAAGAATCCTATACTTGAAAATGAAATTATTCAGTTTACAAATCAAACAACTATCGCGAACGGAAATAGTGGAATTTTATCGTACATCGCATTGGGTGTTTAAATTTTGTTAATTGCACCACTGATTCGCGATCAGCGAACGATTTCCTATGCGAACTATAAATTTCTTGTATCAAACTTCTTGGAATGGCGTTGCGGGATTTGAACTCACTTGCTTTAGGATCTCATTTTTTGAATCACCGCCACTTCTAGGACGGGTTTTGAAGGACTGGAGCTTATCGTCGACCCCAAATTTAATTTTTTGAATCACTGTCACTTCTAAGGCGGGTTTCGCAGGGCTAGAACCACCCTCATTTGCTTTTGGATCTCGGCTTCGTAATCAGCGAGCCCAAGAGACGATTTCCGAAGTGAAATTTTCAATTTTCATAATATTTTATCAATATTATTTTGGTTGCGCGCATGGGGGAAACTGATGGCATGCTAGATTGTACAGTATTTTCTGACTTATTTACTTACTGGATTAAGTGTTTGATGAAGACTGAAATAGTTAATAGGTTTTTATTATTATCCTTTATAGATTTTGATAAAACGGCCGGCAGACAGGCGAACATTTTTGATTGCTTATTTAGACTAGTTATCACCCAAAATGTCGAGAAATGCTTGTGCACATCTCGAAACTTGTCGATTACGCCATGTTGCTAAACTTTTCTTAAAAATCCAGAGAAATACTCGTAGTTTCCGAAGACGTACCTTAAAACCCGAAGTCTTTGGAATAAAAAGTGCGTGTTGGTAGCCCTAGCTATATCCGTATACAGTATACCGGCAGTCAATGACATATTTCACAAATTCTGTATGATTGATTGATTGATTGGACTGTAGGACCAAGCACTAGGCGAGACTCCCGGATTACGGCCGGGCCACTTCCTACAGTCGTTTTACATATAACAATAGGTAAGGATAGGTAGGTAATTGTAAGTTAGGAGTGAACGACCCGGTTACAGACACCTGGCAAATCGTATCTAGCTACTACTGTTAGGAGACAATCACAAGGACAATCACTTATACATATAATCTGCAATCGCCAATCAGCAATCCCGTATCTAAAATTTCTCGCCTGCAATCTCCAGTCGGAAACCTGTTATTCATGTAATTTATTAGTATAATAGGATGATGACTAAATTGTAGTCCTCTGCACTCTCCAATCTGAATTCATGTTATTATATTTATGGTTAAAAACATTTATATTATGTACATATATATAAAAAACAAAAAACCCCTTTGAAAATTGAGTGAATTTCATATAAAAAGTATTGGGATTGAATTGGATAAAAATATTATCTTTCACTTGATGTTTTTATTTGAAATGTATTTATTTAAATTTTATAAAACATTATTTTATATAATATAATTAACGCAAGAATGTTTTGAATTTTTCTTGAAACACAAGAATTAATTTAACAAAAACAATTAACCCTGCTCGTTGATATCGTTCAAAAATCTTATTGGATTTTATGGAAAATGTTTGGATAAATAGAAAGAGATAAATCTATCACATAAAATTATGTCAACAAATGAAATTTTAAACTGAATTTGAAATAATAACTAAATTTCGCTAGTTAAAGCTCTAAGTAGGTTTAAATTTTACACAAAATCGAATAGCACAATAACACCTTTATTTAGTTTTCTAGTAAAAATCAGAGTTAATAAACTTTACATTTAGGGAAGATTACATCTTGGTCGCCCACATCTTTCCATTTTTGAAAGCAATCTTACCTTAGAGTTTAATTATTAAAACCAACACTTTAAATTAATGTTTTCACTACATTTAGTTATACTTATATATTTATCATTTAAGAGATTAATTTAGTTTAAAATTCACACTGTCACTTATAACAAGTGTTGATAAGACGACCATTCACCATTGTCATATATATATACACATATATACACATGCACATACATACACATACACACATATATACACGTACATACACACATATATACACGTACATACACACATATATACACATGTACTCACATATATATACATATATACATACATATACACATACATACATACATATATACACACATACACACATATACGCAAACATACATATACATATACATACATACATACATATACAAACATACATACATATATATACACACATATATACATATATATATATCCATACACATACACATGTACATATATACATACATATACACATATACACACATACACACATGTATACATACATATACATATACATATATACATACACATACAGATACACATGCACATACACATACACATACATACACATACATACACATACATACTCATACATACACATACATACACATACATACAACATGTATACTCATACATACATATACACACATACATACACATATATACGCACATACATACATACCTATATATATTACATATATTTATTAACAGCAAACATACATATTAAGAAGTTTTCACTTTATGTCCTACATACTAATTTATGTGGTATTGTTATATAAACATACATACATATATATACATACATATATATATATATATATATATATATATATATATATATATATATATATATATATATATATATATATATATATTAGACTGGTCGTTAAAAACTAAATTTTCCGAGACGCCCCCTAGAAAAATTCTTTGTGGTCAAAGAACCACAACGGCATTATTTTTTTTTTTTTTAAATCAAAAGAACACGTGCCGCAAAATCGTTGAAGTTGATTTTTTGAAAAATTCGTAGATTTTTTCAAATATCTCATAAAATATGCGGATGTCAAAAAAAATCATATAACCATTTTCGTAGGAAATTTAATTCTCTACAAAAAAGGTCCAAGTCATTTTTTCCCGAAAACGTACAGTTCTCATGATATTTTGAAAATGAACTTGTAAGTTTTCGTAATTTTTAAAAAACATAAAAAATAAAGATGACGAAAAACTCCTAATTTTCTTCTTATGCTATAGAATGAAATGTATAAAAAAATAATCGTGACAAAAAAAATCAGAATTAGTACTTTTTCGTCGAAATTTTCATCATTTGGTTTTACGAGTTTCGAAGAATTTCAAGTTTTATTTCAAAATATCATCAGAAATATAGGTTTTAGGAAAAAAATGACTTGGACCTTTTTTGTAGAGAATTAAATTCCCTACAAAAAAGATTAAGTGATTTTTTTTGACATCTGCATATTTTATGAGATATTAACAATTTTATCAAAAAATAAACTTCGATGATTTTGCGGCACGTGTTCTTTTCACTTAAAAAAAAAAAAATTAAAGCCATTATGGTTTTTCGACCACAAAGAATTTTTCTGGGGGGCGTCTCGGAAAATTTAGTTTTTAACGACCAGTCTAATATATATATATATATATATATACATATATATACATATATACATACACACATATACATACATACACACGCACACATACATACATACATACATATCCATACACATATATATAAACACACATATACACATATATACATACATATATATACATACACATACACACATACACATACATTAGGGTGTTTCATTTTTCCAAAGATATGATTTTCATATGACTTTGCTTACGCCCCAAGTTTCAGTGATGCAAAAGATATGTATGCCAAATTTCAAGAAGATTGGATAATATTTAGGGGTTGCACACATTGATCACTTTTATCTCAAACTAGTGAAATTTCTAATATTGAAGTACTTTGTATCAGGATCTCAGGGGCTCTGCATCAAGCGAGATGGATGGCAAAGGCAATATATGCACTTAAAATTGTCCTCTTCACTAAACAGTTGAATATTCCTCAACGAGAATTGAAAGGAATGAAACGAGTTGCACATTTTATCAGCCTCATATATGTTCGCTTTTTGCACGAAGCGATTGCAAGTCGATGGGCTCCAAAGAATGATTTGGATATGCTACAGTTCTGAGCACTTACCCAGATGAAGACGTCAAAAAAGTGATCTCACACTTGCTAAGAGACACCTTTGGTACCTGTCAGAAACAAACGTAGGATTGGCTTTTTTGGACGAACGCATTACTCAGGCTGATAAGGAAAATATGACTAAAATTTTTAAAACCGAACCTGTAAAGAAAAAGGAAATAAAACGATTAGATGGTAAAAACCTAGCTTTAGAAGGAAAAGACCTGAGCCATTTCGTTACTAATAAGACAAAGACGTTTTTTGAATTGTTTGCGATCCACGACGTGACAGAATACTGCAGTGATTCTCTAAGAAGCCATGTGAACGCTCTCAAGGTGGTCAATGAAACCGCAGAAAAAAGAATTGCTCTGATTAAAAAGTTTAACAAATCGGTCAGGGACGAACAAAAAACAGTTATTGTTGAGGGTAGTCGAGCATCACAGAAAAGTTGTCCCCAAGCGAACAAAAGTTGGGATTGCATCGTTCAAAGGGGATTAATATAACACATGTTTTGCCTATCATACTACCTATTAATCTTATTAATCGTGTCTAGTTTTAATATTATTTCAAGTTTGTGATTTCTAGTTTTCCCAATAAAAATAATTAACATTGAAAAATCGTATTTTTTGCCTACTTTTATAAAACTGATCAAAGTGTGCAACCTCTAAATATTATCCAATCTTCTTGAAATTTGGCATATATATCTTTTATATCACTGAGACTCGGGGCATCAGCAAAGTCTGCAAAAATTTTACATTTTATTTTTTGCCTTGAAAAATGAAACACCCTAACATACATATACATACACACATACATACATACATGCATACATACACACATACATACACATATATACATATATTGATAATTCATATTTATGTTATAACATATTTAATAACATATTTATGTTATATATATTTTGATAATTCAAATATGGAATATATGTATAAAATTTGTTTGAACGATATCTTTAATACTTTAGACGTATTTTTAGACTTCCTTTCATTTATTCCAAATTACATAAAATTGATAGAAATACGAAAGATGTTTTAAGAAAGTTATATATAAACATTAAAAACTAGTTTCAATGTTTATATATACCTTTTGTATTATATTCTGTAGCTGTAAATCAAAGAAAGTTAATTAATTCGAAGTTCTATTTTCATTAAATTTATTAAAACTAAATTAAATTAATGCCAAATCTCAGCTAATCTCATATATATATATATATATATATATATATATATATATATATATATATATATATATATATATATATATATATATGAAAATTCAATTATTTCGAATAGCGAACCTAAGATATCAAACCATCAGTTTTTTTAAGAAACAAAAATGTTATCAATGTTTTTTAAGAATAATATTTCACACGCCATGACACCTTTTCAAGTTGACGAAATTTGTATCTTTATTTCTAATAAATCTGCATTTTCATTAATTATATTATGAAATTTAAACTAAAATACTTCATTTTATTTACATTCATTTATTCCTGGTAATGGCATTTTGATAAATTTTATTTTCTCTAAATCAACAAACAAAATTTTTTTTTAATCAAAACAAGAAACAAGAAACACGAAATATATAGGTGCGCTCGATTTGACTGAAACAACTGAAAAAACAACAACAATTGCATTTAATTTTTCAGTTGCTTCAGTTGTTTCAGTCAAATCGAACACGGCCTATATACCACGACTTGTTGATTAGATCGTTTCTTAATTTAACACTACAAAAATCAGATAAATTCTATAACCTTTTTAAAAATGTTAATAATTTTCATCGACTAAAATCACTACGGTTTAATTTCATTTTAATTTTAAATGAAAAAAAGTAATAAAAATAAGCAACGACACAACAATGTTGTATCGAATTGAAAACCATAAATTACGAGAATTTCAAGAGAAAAAAAATTATTTTCCTGATTTTTTCAATCTTTTAATTAGAAAAATTAAATTATTTTTAAAATACCACCATTATTATATATTATTATATATCATATATTATATATTATTGAAGCACTTGGTTTGAAACACATTTTAGATAACTTTTATTGAGTAATAAGACACTTTAAATATGGTAAATTATTAAAGTAAAAAATATATATATATTTATCACGACGGAGAGTTTTATCCACGTCCATCTTCTTTAAATGCGCTCGGCAAACTCCGACATAATTCACAAATTCTGTATGAAAAAAAATTGCGCGCAGCAATTCAGAAGATGAGATGCATAATTATTGACAGTTATAAAACAGGGTTGGAAAAAACCCAGTTTAAAAAAAAAAAACCCGACGCGGCTATTTTTTTTTCAAAGTTTTTAAGTGGATTTTATTGGGTTTTTTACTTAAGTGTTAAAATTCAATTATAAAATTGGGATTTTTTATGGGTGCTCAACACACATGATTGCAAAGATATAATTCTAGTAGAAGTCTCTAAACAAATAATAAGTGTACAGAAATTCTTTAGAAATTACCACCACATGGATGGTTAAAACAAAAACATTGAGTTATGGCACAACTACCAAATTATGTAAGGTAGTATTCTTATAATGATTGCTTAACAACATTTTTTATTTATAATTTTCACTTCGCGTTTGACTGAATTTAATAACGATATCCACATCTTGACTAGCAATTTGTTCAGGCATGCCCTATTATGATCCGGACCGAATAAGGATGTAATAAGGCCCTAATCCTAATAGGGCATTTGCATCCGGTCCCTATCAGAAATCATACATGATTTCACTACTAGTGCGTGTCGTATTTTCCCTGACCCGGCCCGGATTTCGAAGACTTATCTCAACCCTAGTAGTAAATGCCGGACCAGGACCGAATCAGAATTATATATGATTTTCCAATTAAAGTATGCTCTATTTGTCGTGATCTGAGTCCTATTTCATTTGAATAAATTTCATTTGGTTAAAATTCAATAGAGAAATATGGAGGGTCTGATATCTCCCAGCTCTGAGATATCAAGACTTCGGTCTGGGTTAAGGATTTTGATATAGTTTTCGGCAAAAAACTTTTATGAAGACATGGTTTTTAGTTTTGGGCAGCGATATATATCAACATAACTCTTTCTTAAAGTTAAAGTATGTTTTTATCTCTGTTTAGAAATTTATTACAAATCTAACACGAAACATTACTACGTTGCCGGAAAATTATAGCAGATCATAAATTAACATAATTTAGTGAAAAGATGATACACTCAGCAAACTACTCAAAATCCTCTCCATTTAGCGTTTCGAGAAAATATTACAAAATCACAAATTCATATTTCTTTCAAAATTCCAAAAATCTTGTAAAAATTAAATGAAATCAAACTTTTTTCAAAATTCCAAAAATATTCCAAAAATTAGGATAAAATCTAAATATTTGATTAAATTCCAATATTATTCCAAAAATTCTTAAAAATTCAAACTTTTTCCAAAACTCTAAAAATAATGGAAAAATTATTACAAAATCAAAAATTGAAATTTTTTTCAAAATTCCAAAAATTATAATAAAATCAAAAATTTAAAATATTTCCAAATTCTAAAAATATTCCAAAAATTCTTACAAAATCAAAAACTAAAATTTTTACAAAATTCTAAAAAAAAAAAGCTTTGCCTTTTGTTTTTGCTGGATTGTAGCTGAACAAAATCAGAGCACAAATTTAATGCTGACATGGGACTCCCGTCATTTCCATATTGCATAAAATAACACTGTAATCTGTCAACACATTGTTTTGCCTCACGATAAGTTACGACCACAGGTTCTTCATCATCACTGTCATCGGCTTCCACCAATGTTTGATATTTTGATTTGATTGTTGCTAATTCCGTGCTCACAGTCGTTATTCTCATCATAACATAGTAAATTGCCGTCAATTGACGAAAATTCAATACCAATACCTGGTGAGATTTCATTAATCCATCGCTGTGCTCTGCAATCTCCATAGATTTGAAGTCGCAATAACCAAAACAATTTTGTATTGTGCTGGTTTTTACTGCTCGCCAACTGTTAGCTACAAACTATATTACCTGTAAAATAGTCATTTTGCTACTGATTTCCCTCGCTGTTGACGTTCATGTAAGTATATTTTCATCGATGGATTCCAATATGTATTCGAACCGACGAAAAAAATCATTCTTTTTTTTCTCTTCTTTTTATTTTTTATTATTTTTGTTTTATTTTTTAATTTTTTTTCTATGTTTACTACGATTAATAATTTTTTTTTGTACGATCTGTCCCGATTAAACGAAATATTGTCCCGAAAAAGCGAAGTAAATTTGTGTTATTTGCTTGGTTTTGTTTCCGTTCCTTAGGATTTGTCCCAATTAAACGGCTGTCCCGATTAACCGGTGACCCAATTAAGCGGAATCGACTGTATATATCGATATGCCTAGAGAATATTCACAACTTAAGTGATATAATATTTCGAGAAATGACTTTTGGAAAAACTCATCAAATTATATATATTTAAATAGGTCCAATTGACAAATGAAGACAATTGTATACAGAACGCTATACAGTGTAAAACGCATAATTAAGAAATATGTGAATTGTTACATAATAAGTGTAATCTTTTTAAATAGAAATACTTATTTTCATGCTCCATATTCGACAGATTGACGAACAGATAAATCATGTTCCATATTAGGCGGATTCTATAAATTTTACAAATATTTGATGGTTCCGAAGCGATCCAAGTTTCCTTTTTTTGGGCGGAGGAAAAAAATCAAATTTTGTACGTCCACGTTACAGAATACCCATGTTTCTATCTTATGAATTTCAAATTTCGCAAATGCTCAGACAATAGCGGCTCCCGAACAATTTTTCATTGTGGTTTACAAAATTTCAATCTAGAATAACGTTCACACTTCACATGCTCCAACCATAGCGACACAGAACATAATTGACATGATATCCGATGAATTTTGTTAAAATTTTCAAATATCTAAACGGTTTAAATCCATATTAGGTTGGGTTTGGCGTTGGAAAAAAATTCGAAGAACAAAACAAACTTTCTTGTTCTCTTTACAAAGCTATGTTTAATAAAACAGCGTTTGATTTGCTTCAAGTTTTGCAAGTGGTTAACAGATATCCCCACTTTAAGGTAGAGAAACTATACGACATTATATTATGCTTGCATATTCACCACAGCAAACTCCACTCTAAGTAAATCATGTTCCACATTCAAAGGGTCCCAAGTATTCCAGCTCCATTCTAGATGTTCACTTTGGAAGTGGAGAGAAATTCAAATCAGAAGAAAAATTTACAAAATTAAACAATCAGAAATTGATATTTGAAGTCATTGTGTGTAGAAGTTGTTGATAACCACAAAACTCTTTCTGAAAGAAAATACTGCACTAAGCAATTCGGATATAGAGAATTCAATATCAGTTTGGGCAATACGACATACGGATATTTTCAAGGTTACCAACTATTACATACACAACATAAATCCGTACAAATTGGATGCAAGCCCGAAAATTTCATTAAATTTCCATAAACACGATAAATAACTGCAAAGTAATTATATAAAACATGGAGGACTTAAAACGTTCTACGGCGAGGAGTCAAAAATTTGGTCTGTGATTAGGGTTTAATATAGTTAGTCCAATAAATAAGCTGCAAAATCTGAAAAGGGCGATTTTAAAAAGCCCCTTTTCTTGAATTTTTCTTAGAGTTTCAGGAACATTCATCAGCACTAAGCATTACTTCCAAAAATGAGAAAGTCCGGGGAGTTTTCACCCTGCAAAAGCACCTCAAATAGTAACAGTGATAATTTTTTAAAAAATGGGGTTGCTGATTACGAAACCGAAATCCAAAAGCAAGTGAAGGTGTTTCATCACCTCAATAACCTCCCCCAACCCCTTTGCAGTGATACAAAAAATTATTTTTGCATCGGAAATCGTCTCTCAAGGGTTTTCGGGATCGCTGATCACGAAAACGAGGTCTATATTCAATTGCCCAGTGATGTAAGCTTATAATTTACAACAATTTTAATCATAGCCGTATTCGAGAATTCTTGATGCAATATTGGTGGATCCTTCTTCAAAGTAACTTTCATCTTGTTCAACCACCGTAATATCAGTAGTTCCAAATGGCTCGCAATTATTGCAATTAGCTCCATAACAAAATTTACAAGTTTGTAAGCAGTATACGCCATTCTTCCTGTAACCACAAGCTGCCCCACATCCATATATTATTGTATTCATAATACTTTTTTTTGCGAGGCAGTTGTCTTTTGAATGGTATGCAAGATGCCATGAGCCATCGGCTTTTTTCCAACACTAATCAATTGAATTTGATGTTGTGGTTCTTTCGTTATCTGAATTTGCCAATAATTCTATCCAACAGTGCACTTGATAGTAAACTTTTTTCAGATGTTCATGTTCAACCGTTAGCAGGAGGTGGCAATGCGTGTTAGTTAACTATGCTTATTTTTGTTTATTTGATGTCCTGTGTATTTTTTCTCAAAAATATATTATATCTGGCCCAACGCAGTTTTTTCTTAGCAGCCAAATTTTCCTCTGATTTATTATTTGTGTAGTTCTAACAAGCACTGGATTCCAACATCTAATAATTTATTAATAACCTAAAAGTTTTCTCTGAACGAATCCGCAACATTACGTAAATTTTTTGACTCGATAGAGTTCTTCTATTGAAAATATCAAAAAAAAATTATTTCCGTAATTTTTTAACATTCACGTTTTATACACCAATATTCACAAATAAAATTTTTCAAAAACACAATGACAAAAACACTAATAGTTATGGTTGTTACAACGTATTCTTCCTTTAATAACAATAATCAAACCAATACAAATACTTCAAAATCTAAAAATGAGGAAGAACTAAGTTGCCGACTGTAGAAGAAGCTGTAGATGAAGACATATATTTAGATTTCTCCACGGCAAGAATCCTATACTTGAAAATGAAATTATTCAGTTTACAAATCAAACAACTATCGCGAACGGAAATAGTGGAATTTTATCGTACATCGCATTGGGTGTTTAAATTTTGTTAATTGCACCACTGATTCGCGATCAGCGAACGATTTCCTATGCGAACTATAAATTTCTTGTATCAAACTTCTTGGAATGGCGTTGCGGGATTTGAACTCACTTGCTTTAGGATCTCATTTTTTGAATCACCGCCACTTCTAGGACGGGTTTTGAAGGACTGGAGCTTATCGTCGACCCCAAATTTAATTTTTTGAATCACTGTCACTTCTAAGGCGGGTTTCGCAGGGCTAGAACCACCCTCATTTGCTTTTGGATCTCGGCTTCGTAATCAGCGAGCCCAAGAGACGATTTCCGAAGTGAAATTTTCAATTTTCATAATATTTTATCAATATTATTTTGGTTGCGCGCATGGGGGAAACTGATGGCATGCTAGATTGTACAGTATTTTCTGACTTATTTACTTACTGGATTAAGTGTTTGATGAAGACTGAAATAGTTAATAGGTTTTTATTATTATCCTTTATAGATTTTGATAAAACGGCCGGCAGACAGGCGAACATTTTTGATTGCTTATTTAGACTAGTTATCACCCAAAATGTCGAGAAATGCTTGTGCACATCTCGAAACTTGTCGATTACGCCATGTTGCTAAACTTTTCTTAAAAATCCAGAGAAATACTCGTAGTTTCCGAAGACGTACCTTAAAACCCGAAGTCTTTGGAATAAAAAGTGCGTGTTGGTAGCCCTAGCTATATCCGTATACAGTATACCGGCAGTCAATGACATATTTCACAAATTCTGTATGATTGATTGATTGATTGGACTGTAGGACCAAGCACTAGGCGAGACTCCCGGATTACGGCCGGGCCACTTCCTACAGTCGTTTTACATATAACAATAGGTAAGGATAGGTAGGTAATTGTAAGTTAGGAGTGAACGACCCGGTTACAGACACCTGGCAAATCGTATCTAGCTACTACTGTTAGGAGACAATCACAAGGACAATCACTTATACATATAATCTGCAATCGCCAATCAGCAATCCCGTATCTAAAATTTCTCGCCTGCAATCTCCAGTCGGAAACCTGTTATTCATGTAATTTATTAGTATAATAGGATGATGACTAAATTGTAGTCCTCTGCACTCTCCAATCTGAATTCATGTTATTATATTTATGGTTAAAATTATTTATAGTTATTTATGGTTAAAAACATTTATATTATGTACATATATATAAAAAACAAAAAACCCCTTTGAAAATTGAGTGAATTTCATATAAAAAGTATTGGGATTGAATTGGATAAAAATATTATCTTTCACTTGATGTTTTTATTTGAAATGTATTTATTTAAATTTTATAAAACATTATTTTATATAATATAATTAACGCAAGAATGTTTTGAATTTTTCTTGAAACACAAGAATTAATTTAACAAAAACAATTAACCGTTGATATCGTTCAAAAATCTTATTGGATTTTATGGAAAATGTTTGGATAAATAGAAAGAGATAAATCTATCACATAAAATTATGTCAACAAATGAAATTTTAAACTGAATTTGAAATAATAACTAAATTTCGCTAGTTAAAGCTCTAAGTAGGTTTAAATTTTACACAAAATCGAATAGCACAATAACACCTTTATTTAGTTTTCTAGTAAAAATCAGAGTTAATAAACTTTACATTTAGGGAAGATTACATCTTGGTCGCCCACATCTTTCCATTTTTGAAAGCAATCTTACCTTAGAGTTTAATTATTAAAACCAACACTTTAAATTAATGTTTTCACTACATTTAGTTATACTTATATATTTATCATTTAAGAGATTAATTTAGTTTAAAATTCACACTGTCACTTATAACAAGTGTTGATAAGACGACCATTCACCATTGTCATATATATATACACATATATACACATGCACATACATACACATACACACATATATACACGTACATACACACATATATACACGTACATACACACATATATACACATGTACTCACATATATATACATATATACATACATATACACATACATACATACATATATACACACATACACACATATACGCAAACATACATATACATATACATACATACATACATATACAAACATACATACATATATATACACACATATATACATATATATATATCCATACACATACACATGTACATATATACATACATATACACATATACACACATACACACATGTATACATACATATACATATACATATATACATACACATACAGATACACATACACATACACATACATACACATACATACACATACATACTCATACATACACATACATACACATACATACACATGTATACTCATACATACATATACACACATACATACACATATATACGCACATACATACATACCTATATATATTACATATATTTATTAACAGCAAACATACATATTAAGAAGTTTTCACTTTATGTCCTACATACTAATTTATGTGGTATTGTTATATAAACATACATACATACATATATATACATACATATATATATATATATATATATATATATATATATATATATATATATATATATATACATATATATACATATATACATACACACATATACATACATACACACGCACACATACATACATACATACATATCCATACACATATATATAAACACACATATACACATATATACATACATATATATACATACACATACACACATACACATACATTAGGGTGTTTCATTTTTCCAAAGATATGATTTTCATATGACTTTGCTTACGCCCCAAGTTTCAGTGATGCAAAAGATATGTATGCCAAATTTCAAGAAGATTGGATAATATTTAGGGGTTGCACACATTGATCACTTTTATCTCAAACTAGTGAAATTTCTAATATTGAAGTACTTTGTATCAGGATCTCAGGGGCTCTGCATCAAGCGAGATGGATGGCAAAGGCAATATATACACTTAAAATTGTCCTCTTCACTAAACAGTTGAATATTCCTCAACGAGAATTGAAAGGAATGAAACGAGTTGCACATTTTATCAGCCTCATATATGTTCGCTTTTTGCACGAAGCGATTGCAAGTCGATGGGCTCCAAAGAATGATTTGGATATGCTACAGTTCTGAGCACTTACCCAGATGAAGACGTCAAAAAAGTGATCTCACACTTGCTAAGAGACACCTTTGGTACCTGTCAGAAACAAACGTAGGATTGGCTTTTTTGGACGAACGCATTACTCAGGCTGATAAGGAAAATATGACTAAAATTTTTAAAACCGAACCTGTAAAGAAAAAGGAAATAAAACGATTAGATGGTAAAAACCTAGCTTTAGAAGGAAAAGACCTGAGCCATTTCGTTACTAATAAGACAAAGACGTTTTTTGAATTGTTTGCGATCCACGACGTGACAGAATACTGCAGTGATTCTCTAAGAAGCCATGTGAACGCTCTCAAGGTGGTCAATGAAACCGCAGAAAAAAGAATTGCTCTGATTAAAAAGTTTAACAAATCGGTCAGGGACGAACAAAAAACAGTTATTGTTGAGGGTAGTCGAGCATCACAGAAAAGTTGTCCCCAAGCGAACAAAAGTTGGGATTGCATCGTTCAAAGGGGATTAATATAACACATGTTTTGCCTATCATACTACCTATTAATCTTATTAATCGTGTCTAGTTTTAATATTATTTCAAGTTTGTGATTTCTAGTTTTCCCAATAAAAATAATTAACATTGAAAAATCGTATTTTTTGCCTACTTTTATAAAACTGATCAAAGTGTGCAACCTCTAAATATTATCCAATCTTCTTGAAATTTGGCATATATATCTTTTATATCACTGAGACTCGGGGCATCAGCAAAGTCTGCAAAAATTTTACATTTTATTTTTTGCCTTGAAAAATGAAACACCCTAACATACATATACATACACACATACATACATACATGCATACATACACACATACATACACATATATACATATATTGATAATTCATATTTATGTTATAACATATTTAATAACATATTTATGTTATATATATTTTGATAATTCAAATATGGAATATATGTATAAAATTTGTTTGAACGATATCTTTAATACTTTAGACGTATTTTTAGACTTCCTTTCATTTATTCCAAATTACATAAAATTGATAGAAATACGAAAGATGTTTTAAGAAAGTTATATATAAACATTAAAAACTAGTTTCAATGTTTATATATACCTTTTGTATTATATTCTGTAGCTGTAAATCAAAGAAAGTTAATTAATTCGAAGTTCTATTTTCATTAAATTTATTAAAACTAAATTAAATTAATGCCAAATCTCAGCTAATCTCATATATATATATATATATATATATGAAAATTCAATTATTTCGAATAGCGAACCTAAGATATCAAACCATCAGTTTTTTTAAGAAACAAAAATGTTATCAATGTTTTTTAAGAATAATATTTCACACGCCATGACACCTTTTCAAGTTGACGAAATTTGTATCTTTATTTCTAATAAATCTGCATTTTCATTAATTATATTATGAAATTTAAACTAAAATACTTCATTTTATTTACATTCATTTATTCCTGGTAATGGCATTTTGATAAATTTTATTTTCTCTAAATCAACAAACAAAATTTTTTTTTAATCAAAACAAGAAACAAGAAACACGAAATATATAGGTGCGCTCGATTTGACTGAAACAACTGAAAAAACAACAACAATTGCATTTAATTTTTCAGTTGCTTCAGTTGTTTCAGTCAAATCGAACACGGCCTATATACCACGACTTGTTGATTAGATCGTTTCTTAATTTAACACTACAAAAATCAGATAAATTCTATAACCTTTTTAAAAATGTTAATAATTTTCATCGACTAAAATCACTACGGTTTAATTTCATTTTAATTTTAAATGAAAAAAAGTAATAAAAATAAGCAACGACACAACAATGTTGTATCGAATTGAAAACCATAAATTACGAGAATTTCAAGAGAAAAAAAATTATTTTCCTGATTTTTTCAATCTTTTAATTAGAAAAATTAAATTATTTTTAAAATACCACCATTATTATATATTATTATATATCATATATTATATATTATTGAAGCACTTGGTTTGAAACACATTTTAGATAACTTTTATTGAGTAATAAGACACTTTAAATATGGTAAATTATTAAAGTAAAAAATATATATATATTTATCACGACGGAGAGTTTTATCCACGTCCATCTTCTTTAAATGCGCTCGGCAAACTCCGACATAATTCACAAATTCTGTATGAAAAAAAATTGCGCGCAGCAATTCAGAAGATGAGATGCATAATTATTGACAGTTATAAAACAGGGTTGGAAAAAACCCAGTTTAAAAAAAAAAAACCCGACGCGGCTATTTTTTTTTCAAAGTTTTTAAGTGGATTTTATTGGGTTTTTTACTTAAGTGTTAAAATTCAATTATAAAATTGGGATTTTTTATGGGTGCTCAACACACATGATTGCAAAGATATAATTCTAGTAGAAGTCTCTAAACAAATAATAAGTGTACAGAAATTCTTTAGAAATTACCACCACATGGATGGTTAAAACAAAAACATTGAGTTATGGCACAACTACCGAATTATGTAAGGTAGTATTCTTATAATGATTGCTTAACAACATTTTTTATTTATAATTTTCACTTCGCGTTTGACTGAATTTAATAACGATATCCACATCTTGACTAGCAATTTGTTCAGGCATGCCCTATTATGATCCGGACCGAATAAGGATGTAATAAGGCCCTAATCCTAATAGGGCATTTGCATCCGGTCCCTATCAGAAATCATACATGATTTCACTACTAGTGCGTGTCGTATTTTCCCTGACCCGGCCCGGATTTCGAAGACTTATCTCAACCCTAGTAGTAAATGCCGGACCAGGACCGAATCAGAATTATATATGATTTTCCAATTAAAGTATGCTCTATTTGTCGTGATCTGAGTCCTATTTCATTTGAATAAATTTCATTTGGTTAAAATTCAATAGAGAAATATGGAGGGTCTGATATCTCCCAGCTCTGAGATATCAAGACTTCGGTCTGGGTTAAGGATTTTGATATAGTTTTCGGCAAAAAACTTTTATGAAGACATGGTTTTTAGTTTTGGGCAGCGATATATATCAACATAACTCTTTCTTAAAGTTAAAGTATGTTTTTATCTCTGTTTAGAAATTTATTACAAATCTAACACGAAACATTACTACGTTGCCGGAAAATTATAGCAGATCATAAATTAACATAATTTAGTGAAAAGATGATACACTCAGCAAACTACTCAAAATCCTCTCCATTTAGCGTTTCGAGAAAATATTACAAAATCACAAATTCATATTTCTTTCAAAATTCCAAAAATCTTGTAAAAATTAAATGAAATCAAACTTTTTTCAAAATTCCAAAAATATTCCAAAAATTAGGATAAAATCTAAATATTTGATTAAATTCCAATATTATTCCAAATATTCTTAAAAATTCAAACTTTTTCCAAAACTCTAAAAATAATGGAAAAATTATTACAAAATCAAAAATTGAAATTTTTTTCAAAATTCCAAAAATTATAATAAAATCAAAAATTTAAAATATTTCCAAATTCTAAAAATATTCCAAAAATTCTTACAAAATCAAAAACTAAAATTTTTACAAAATTCTAAAAATATTGCAAAAATTATTAAAAAATCAAAAATACAAACTTTTTCAAAATTCCAAAAGTATTTCAAAAACTATAACAAATTAAAAAATGTCTATGTCCAATTTCATTTTGAATTACATTTACGTCATAAAAACAGCTACATTTTTTTCCAAAAAATTGGGTAAAAAAATAAATGAAATCATTTTGTGACACACTTGACATTATTTTTTTGACAAACTTATAATGCCACAATTCTCTATAATAATAATAAAATTTCATGTCATACAAATTATTAATTTTATTTTTTTACAAAAAATTGGGTAAAAAAATAAATAAAAATCTTTCTTTTGACACACTTGACGATTTTTTTGACACACTTCGGTACAGTTATCGCACACATCGTCCTTTCGGCTCTTACCATTGAGTGTATCTATTTTTAGAATTCAAAATTTTTCAAATCCCTTCAGCCGATTTCTAGATTTCGTCGGTTGTGACGGCCGGCCGGCAGAGATACATTTTTTTTTACTTTTTTAGAATCAGTAGGTCCTAAATCGTCGAGAAATGCCAAAAAGTGGGGATAAGAATTTCACTTTTAGCTCATGAATGTAATACTTAGGTCTTTCAGACCGAAGTAATTATCCAATTTAGATATACAAAGTTTCGAAATTTCACATATACTTTAGCTATCGCTCTCTGCGTTATGATTACATACAGGTATAGGTAGAGTTAGAATAATTTTATATCATTTTTTTTCTAATGTATGTAGTAGTAAATTCCTTATATTAGATCATCCGTTCCTGGTCCGGTTCTAGGAAAGCCGGTTTGGATAGTTTGAGGCGTTACATTACTGATCAGGGCCTGTTCAGAGTGCCTGATCAGGTCCATATCAGTAGTAGGGAAATCCGTAATGCTACTCGGGATAATTTTAAATAACAGGGCTCCCGTTTTAAAGTCAGATTGAAAAAAATGGAAAAAATGGAAATTTTTCGCTAAAAAAATGGAAAAAAATGGAAAACAAACAATTTAAAATGTGTAATACATAGGGTATCTTAGAATATTACGATAAAAAAAATCCCTGTTTTTTCAGGTTATCCAGACTCGGTTTTTAATTTTTTCAGAAAATGTTTAAACTACGGTATTTTATAATTGATAGAAAAATTAATAAAAGTGTACAATTATTCATTTGTTAACACTTTTAATCGTTAATATAACAAAAACCTTGACTCGAAAATTTCAGATTGAACGATTCTCGTACATATTGTTTTTAAAATTGAAATAAAATGAATTGTTAAATTATTTTTATGAAGAAATGGAACTAAAAGATTATTTGATTGAATCTGAGTACAAAATAGTTGCATTGCATCTCATAAGTAAACAATATAAAAACAGATAATTTTTAATCCAATAATTCATCTTTAAGTGTTTCAGAAACTAAATTTTTAGTTTTAGTAGCTTCATTAACATTTCTTAAAACCAGGTGAGAGTAAAGAGGCGTTCAACCATTTTGAACAAAGTTTCGTGAGGAATATTTTAATATTTTTAATATATAATATTTTTCATCGGCTTTTCGATTAGGAGCATTGAAAGTAAGCAAATAAATTATAAGCGAATCAGATCATACAAATTCAACCACAGATCAATTCGTTGCTTTAACTCCAGCGTTAAATGCATTACTAATTTTACGTAAGCCGCAGCTGCCCAGATTCAGAATTTCTTTATTACTCGAATCATGTGCTAAGTCCACCTTTAGATGTCAAATAGATTTTAAGTTAACATTAGTTCCGTTCATCGAAACTTGAATCCAAGTATTGGTTCATGGAATGCATAGTATGAAAGTTTCTTACAAATTTTCGACAGTAGTATGTCCCAAATAGATTGATATTAAACAGGTAATCGTTCGTGATTTGTTTTTATCACCGTTCTATATACCATCATTCTTACAATATCAATTTGCTGCTTTAGACTCTCATGCAAATAAGTTACAGCAAAATATATTTTTTGAATTGAGTCGATTCAGTTCGATATAATTATCAATTCTATATATCATTGTACCGGTACCTTGGAATTTAGTTAGTTTTAATTCTCGTTCAATTTCACTGACAGAAAACATTGTCTTCATCATAGAAACGCTAATTACAAAGATCAAATACCACAATGTAACACAGTCTTTTAAAAAAAATTTCATCGTGTTGGACAAAGCGAGGCACTTGTGAATAATTTAGGTCACGACAAGTGGCATACAATTATAAACTTTTTATTTATAAACTGTTCCTAATAGGAACGATATTCTTTTTAGTATTTTTCTGGTGAAAATTTATGTTTTTAATTATGAATAATTTATTTAAATCTAGCATAAGTTGATCAATATAACACGTAGGCTTTCTATCGTCTTGGACTTCACACAGTTCGGAGTTTACTAGCTTGCAGTTTCACACCTGCATATTATACGAAGTGAAAGTAATAACTGCAAGTCTGGTTTACCATCATCATCATGAACCGTACTCCACTAGGAAGCATATGGAAATATATTACGGAAGCTTTTTAAAATACATTTCTTTGAAGATTTTGTTCTCATTTACACATTTAGTGGTTGCATTCGGCACATTTAGTGGTCGCCGAATTACAATAACATATTATTGTATGTGCAATAGTATTGCAAACCTCATGGATAATTTTTTAATTAATTAAATAATTAGAAAAATACTAAGATCCATTTTATGTTTCCCAAACCTTCGCCGTAAATCGAACGCAGGTGCTTTGTGTTAAAAGGAAAGCGTGTTAACACTTGAACCAATTCTGTTATTTGGATTTAATAATTGTTCATATTATATAATCATGTAGTATAGTTGTAATTGAAGCCATTTTGAAAACATTTTTCGTTAATCGATTCCACCAGTATACGAAATGAGAAAAGAAGGAATTGGTATAAATAGATGTTTCCACATATGAGACCTCTAAGGTATGCTTATAAGAATGCCAAGATTGGCTTGTGGCTCGTGAAGATCTACGTAATGGAGGCATTAAGTGATTAATTTCTTTAGAGCATAGCGTAGTATAATGTAAACAAAAATTTGACTACAACGTACGAAGCCAAGTCGTTGGGACTCTAATTTCGCCACAGAACAAATGTGATCATGCCATTTTCGTTTGTGGTTTATATTAGTACGAAATAGTTAAGTGCAGGTGAGTTTAATAATGCTAGTCTGGAAAACTTTTCAAAACAGGAGCTATAGAGTGAGGTTTTATAGGACAAAACTAGAATTAAATGTCATAAGGTTCAGTATACACCAGTTCCGATTGATTCAAGATCTAGATTTTAGTCCAGAATTGATTTAAGATCCAAGGATTGAACCATTTTTCTACGAGTATAATTAGCAGTTAGACTAGATGGCTGTTTCTTCTTTTCTTCTTCGTTCTCTTAATATATGAATGTTAGATAGAACTTCGGAAGAGCTATATATTGGGTTTGTGGTGCTAGATAACAAACCGTTAAAAAAGATCAGAAAAAGGGGTGGCGAAAGAACCGAACCCTGATTAATGCAGGCTTGAATTGAGAAATTATCCGAAACAACACCAACTACTAAGAGATCTCTGGAATAAAAAGACTAAAATAAAATTAATTTGTTGATAAGAGCCGATGCCAAACTCTATCAAACGCCTTGGATATATCAAGGGAAAGGTTATGAGACTCACCAAAGTCATGAATTGCTACACCCTATTTCTCCGTGAGGACTGGATTAGGTGCAGTGATGAAGATATTATCAATTGTGTCTTCAAGAGAATTAAACGCGTCCAATGGGGTGATTATGGTGGTAAGGATAACTACGGTGTAAATAACACAAATAGATGTCATGTTTATTTGCGATGACTTTGAGACAGATAAAGCAGAATACAGAAATACTACTTGTTTCATACTGGGGGAGCTTTGTATGTTTAAAATCCTTGTGTATATATGTATATCATTACAACACGATGTTTAGAGCTCCGGAGAATGATTTTTACAGCCGAATCGTACATTATTGATATTTGAAACTTGTGTTTCACCTAGCTCAAGTAAATGAGGTTTGTTTTGGTTGAGATCGTATTGGATGCCAAGAAAGTTTTTTGAGATACCAAGGATGTTAATGATATCGATTACGAAGTTGGAGAACGAAGCTAAATAATGGCTAAATAAACAGATTAATAGGAGAAATAACAAATACCAAAACCAGAAGGAAGAAATAGAGTAACACAACAAAGGCCACAAAGATTCGTTTGTGAAGAAAATAAAAGGTACTTCAAAAAAATTGAGGTTGGGGATGTGTACAATTATTTCTCAACAAGTGTACAAGCATTTCTCAACGTTTTGGATCATAACCAGTCTAACTGGGCAAACAAAAATGTCCGTCTGTATGCCATTGAAATGTTTTAGGGAAAATTGAAAACGACAGATATTTCAGTCTTCATCAATCACTATACCAAACCCTTCGGCCTTCCCACAGACCAAAGTTTTTGATATATCGGAGTAGGAGGTTTTAAGTCCATATTTTATAAATACTTTGAGATTGTTTATCGAAATTTATGATATTTAATGAAATCTTCGGGTTTGCATTAGATTTATTCGGGTTTATGTTTTGTAGTAGTTGGCAACCCAACCCTATTCTAATATAAATGTCCATGCAAAATTACATTTGTCTGCAGGTTAACAGAACAATATTTTAATTTAAGTTTTCAGCGTTTTTTATAATAAATAAGGTACTTTTTGTCGACTTTGTCGGTGTTTTTGGATGCCAACGTTTCGGTAGCGGCTTTTGCTCTTTATATATTTTTTTTTTTTTTTTTTTTTTTTTTTTTTTAATAAAATGTGTTGTGTAATAGGGTTTAGAATATGTGTCACAACAACACATAAATACCTTTTAAGACCTAGGTCTAGACCTGGGTCCCACAACAACTGGCGTTCTGAGGTGTAGATTAACGCTTTTTTTAAACATCTGTGGGTTGAAGCCACCTGAGACTAAGTGTTCCGGCAAACTATTCCATTTGTACGCAGTTCGGACAAAGAAGTCTCTCTGCGATCTGCCAGTATGACAGCGCGGGATCTTTACCGTTTCACTGGTTGCGGCAGCCGATTGCCGAGTGGAACGGGGGTAAGAATAAGTTTGAGGCATGATGCCGCTGATTTCATCTGAGCACTGCTGATGACGATATTTGTAAAAAACAACGAGGTCAGCAACAGTGCGACGATGTTGTAGGGAATCAAGTTGTGATGTCAAAGTTCGATCACCTACAATTCGTATAGCTCGCTTTTGAACAGAGTCCAAGAGGGCCAAGATGGAAACAGAGGCAGCACCCCAAACTTGACAGCAGTACTCCATACAGGGACGAATATAGGACTTATAAACATGGAGCAATTGGTATGGAGTGAAAAATTTTTTGCATCTATTTAGGAGGCCGAGTTTTTTAGACGCGCTTTTTGCCATCGCCATTACATGATCGTTCCAGAGTAGGTCATTTGAAACTGTGACACCCAATAAACGAATGTTTTTACATTCACCTATTGGTTCATCACACATACTAAATAAAATATCTTTGGGGAACTCGGTCTTTAATCTGGAAACAATCAACAGCTGTGTTTTGGTGGAGTTGAAATTGACAAGGTTTTGGTCACCCCAGTCGGCGACTTTATTCAGGTCTTTGTTCACGTTTATGGCAGCGTCTCTCCGGGCAGGATTAATTCGTTCGTGCATTTTACCTTTTGAAGGAAGGGGCTCGAACGACTTGTGCAGAGTACTATCATCTGCAAAACTATTTATTGGGTTGCTGGTGATTTTCAACAATTCGTTGATATAAATCAAAAATAGGGTTGGGGACAATACTGAGCCTTGGGGTACACCAGCGTTAATTAGTTTAGACTCAGAAGAATATCCGTCTAAGGTTACCGAAATGTATCGGCCGGATAGAAAATTTTGAATCAGCTTCACAACATTGGGATGAAAACCGTACGCAACGAGCTTGTTGATTAAGTTGGCATGCCAGACTCGATCGAATGCCTTGGAGATGTCTAAAGCGATAACGTATGTTTCACCACCTTTATCAAGTATGCTGTTCCAACAATGCGCTACATAGTTTAATAGATCGGTAGTTGATCTTTTGTTTCGAAAACCGTATTGGCTGTCGGATATTAAATGATTTTCTTCCAGAAATTTTGAAATATGTGTATTAATATAATGCTCATAGACTTTGGATAGGACCGATAGTAAAGCTATTGGCCTATAATTTGAGATATCGGATTTTGGTCCCTTTTTGGGGACGGGCTGGACATTTGCCAACTTCCAGCACGAGGGAAATATACCAGATTTGTAGGATTGGTAGAATATTTTAGTTAAAGTTGGTGCAAGTTCTTTGGAAAAGGTTTTTAAAATAATGGGTGGAATATTGTCCATTCCTGATGCTTTGTTGATGTTTAACCCCTTTAAAAGTTTAGCGACTATTTTGGGTTTGAAGTGAAGTTCATTCATATTAACTCCTGAAGACTGGATTTGGGGTATTTCTTTAGGAGTTTCCAAAACAGTGGAGTTCAGAGCAAACCGTTCAGCGAACAAGTTAGCTTTTCTTGCGGGATCATTGACGATTAAATCACCATCAATAATAGGGGGAATAGAAAATTTTGTACCAGAATTTAAAGAATTAATGGCACTGTAGAAACTCTTGTCAGAAACAGACATAGACGTAAGTTTTGAGGCTTTCGCTCTGTCAATTTCGGACTTTTCGTTTGAGATAATCTGATTAGATATTTTGTTGGCCTTTAGATATTGGGATCGATTAGTGGGAGTTTTGTTATGAATCCAAATATTAAATGATCTACGTTTGTTTCTAAGTGCCGTTTTGGCAGCTTTCGAATACAAGTATTTTTGTTTGGGTTTTACTATGGAGAAAGGGACAAATTTATTTATAGCAAATTGGATGGTTTCTGTAAAGTTTTGAGCAGAAACATTTACATTGTCAGTGTAAAAACAATGACGGTCGAAAGGGAAACCATGGAAAAAATTTTGAAGACCACTCTTATCCATTTTTGAGTAGTGAAATATTTTACGGGGTTTGGGAGCTGTAGTTTAAGGTAAATCAGTTTTGATAACTGATGAGATTAAATAATGATCAGAATTTCCAATACTACCTTTCGCAACATCGACACTCGTAATATCTGGCATTGTGGTAAGATAGAGATCTAGTAGAAAACTATTATCACCGCCATTACGGGGAGTGAAAGTCGGGCTTTTTACAATTTGGAATAGGCCCTGAGACGCGGCAAAAATTTCTGCCAGTTTTCCACTATTGTCAACATCGTCGGTCGATTTGGAGAATTCCAACCATGATTTGTTGTGGACGTTGAAGTCACCGGTAACGATAACTTCACAATTAGGGGACTTTGCTCTAATCTCGTCCATAATTTTTGTCAGTATATTAAAAAAGTTTGGGTTACGTTTGTTGGGGGACCGGTATAAAGCTATTGTAAAAAAAGTCATTTCTGGAAGACAAATCTTTAAAACCATTGTATTGAAGCCGTCACCGTGTAGTTCAAAATTTGGAAAGCGCGTGTACGCAACACTCTCATGAATGAATGCGCATACGCCCTGATGGAGTTTGAAAGCTGATTCGAGCCTATATTTGGAATTAAGCGATTCTATAAAGAGAAAAGGCAGAATTAACAAAACTGCAGTCAAATTCTGTAACTGTGAAGCGGTGAAGTGATAAAAATTTTTTCGTTTCTTTTCATTAAAAAACTTATCATTTCATCGCTTCACAATTACAGAATTTGGCTGCTGGTGCTGGGCAGAGCAAAGAAACAATTTTCATTTTCTTTCACTTTCAAAACGACAGCATCTAAAAAAAGACCAAAAGTGCTTAAAATTTAATTATTATTCTGTTAACTTGTAAACAAAGATAATGTTACATGGACATCTATATTAGAATTAAAACTATGTTTATAACTTTTAAGTTTTAATTACCATATTAATGTACATAAACATTAGCTGCATTTCATGAAACAGTGTGATCCGGATCCGCTTAAGTTTTACATGTAAACTGAGATCCAAAAACAAAGTTGGATCTCATTTTACATGTAAAACTTATGCGAATCCGGATCACACGGTTTCATGAAATGCAGCTAATGTCTTTTATATAAACAGAAATATCCATTCAAATAAAATCTAGAATATAAATTGGTTTAGTGCCCATCTCAATTAGTTGGAGATTGTCGTCCAAACTCGTAGATCAGTAGAGTATGGAAAACAGTAAAATATGTGTTCGTAGAGCAAACTTCAAACTAAACAATATACACTAGAATAAAAACAACAAAAAAATTGAAAATGAAATGAAAAAATGAAAATTGAATAAACACAACAATGTCTAACTTATGTAGATCTGATAAATGATGATGAAATTTCAACGTCAAATAGCATCGCTTCATATAGAAGAGAAATGGAGTTTTACTCTCACAAAAGTTGAACATATTCGAATTTCAAAATATTTGAATTGCATAATTCAAATTACTTTTTCCTTAGTTACTTGGGTTTAATTACTAAAACTATTAATTGATCGACGAAAAGGTTATCGAGGTTTATATCGATAAATTAATTATTTGCTCACATATTCTCCTACTATTTCCCTGAATTTGCATTATATATAAAACTAGTTGAGAATAACGATGGAAAAGTTGTTTAATTAATATAAAAATGTGTATATGTATTTTAAAAAAATGTTTAAAAAAATGGAAAAAATGGAAAAATGACGGAAAAAATGGAAAAAAATGGAAAGAACCAAAAAAAATGGAAAAAATGGATTCAGCGGGAGCCCTGAAATAATGTAAAATTGTACAGCGAGACCTTAGATTTTCAACAAATGTTATCTAAAATAAAAATCGCATTAGATGGTCTGCAAGGTGATTCCACTTCAATTGCCACAGCTGTCGGAATCTGATATAATTTGCTGAATAACGAGATCTTGTTAACAAAAGGGTCTTTAATTGAAAAAAAAATGAAAAGTGTATTCACTTCGGCTCAGTATATTTAGCAAACATGATGCATCCAAAATATTTGGGTAAAGTGAAGAAGCAGAGAGCGGCAGTATGGATAAGCCAAGACTGGAAAGCCAAAAACACCCGGCCTTTTTTGCACACTGTTCGACATTAAAATTAACAATGGAGAACACTTTTCAGCATGTTCAAATATATAGGTGTTCGAAAAATGAAACGCAAAAAAATTGTGGAAAATATTACACGTGAAAAACAAAAAATCTTCAAAGATGCCTGAAAATTCTTGCAATTTTTTTGTATCACTAATGAACTGCCCATCAAGCTCGGCTTCAATTGAAAGAGTTTTCTCAATCTACGGTTTAATCTGGAATAAACCAAGAACCCAACTTGGTTTCGAAAAGGCGTGATCGCTAGTCAAAATTTATCGCCACTTAAGATCTGAAACATTATTATAAACGAATGAATGAATTTTTGAAACACCTATCCACCTATCCACAAAATCTAAAGCATAAATTTTATCAAATTATAATTTTATTAGAAAAAAAAATTAAACAAAAGGCATACGTTTTTTCAAGCAGTATTATTACCCACGAAAAACCCACCCGGTCTTTTTTAAAGTATTACCCAAAAAACCCGGGTTGGATTTTTTGGGTTACCCAGGGGGACAACCCTGTTTAATAATTTTATTTAAATTGTCATATAAATCTGTACTGGCTTTCAAAATTTCATCTGAAATGATTCACAAACGAAGGCCGTCGTATCCTTACAGATACCATAAAGAAAAAAGTGCAACAAAATTTTTGTGATGCAAAATGGTATTATTAAAATCGAATGACAGAGATTTTGATGTTAAAAAAAAGATCCTAGGGTGAAAAAACAGATCTCCTCCTACTTGTGCGGCTTTGCTCACAAACATCAATTCAACCATCCCTCTCCCCACCACCCAATACTTCAAATGTTAGTCTTCAGATATCTCAAAATTAACAAGTACATAGTCGAAAAAGTTACTGCAATTTTTAATACAAGCTTTGCTATATGGGTTATGTAAAGCAAGTTATTATTAAATTGCAAAGCAAATTTTGCATTAAAAGTTATTCTAACGCAAAACTACAAATTTTGGTACAACTCTAGCAACATAATTTATTTTGTATAGAAATGGTAGGAGTTTTAAAACAACTTGCTACGCTAGAAGTTTGAAAAAAACTTGCTAATGCAAAGAGCATTACATTTATCTTTAAAGCAAGCTTTGCATTGTTTTATGATGGTGACTTCCGTAGGACCTATATGTGTAGCAAATTGCATTACATATTCAGCTTATTTTCAACTGTGAGTGATTGTTCGGTTGTTCTGACTCTACGGACTAAAGATTTATTATGTGTTTTTGACAGTTTAGCTACTAAGTACAACATTACTAATCTGTTCCAATTGATTTCTGAAACAAGATACCTAAGTTAATTGAGATGTTCATTAATTTTATGTTTAAGTTTAATTGAGTTTAATTTTGTGTATCGTTGAACTACGAATACAAAAAAACAACTATATATGTATTTATATAATGGAATGTTTCTCTCCAACCATAATTTAAAATTAAATAACTATTGATCGTGTTGTTCAAGATCATTACCGTTACTTCTAAATAAAATAAAAACAATTTCATTTAAAGAAATAATAAATAAAAAAAAACATTTTAATCATATAGTTTACCTTTTTTTTTAAATCTTAATACAAACTTTAAAATTATAAAAAGTAAAACTACAAAACGAATAACAACAGTTTATTTCAATTTTACAGTTCAAAAATCAAGATTTCAATCATTTTATTTCTTTTTTAATTTGAGTTATATGCAACAACAACAACAAAAATTTATGTATTTATGTATATGCATTTATTATGTATTTTTCTACTATTTATATTAGAAATATAATATATGTAATACAAATAACTATTGGTGTAATTCGGTTTCATATTTCATTATGATTGTGGGGATACCGTACGAAAGATGATACTTTGTCAAAGATACAAATTTTGATTGTGTTATAAGATCAATCAAAACCACCTATATAGAAGCCTGATTCATTTTTTAACACAGTAAAAATCGTGAACTTATAGCGCCACTTTGAAATTAAAACTCAATATAAAAAAAAATTCGAAAAATCGCCATAACGCCCATAACGCTATCTGGAAAAACAAAACCCCATAAAAAAAAAATTCCAAAAAATTTAATCAAAAACACTAATCCAATTTTTTGCATATGGTAATGTTCATTGTTTATTGCAAATCGCGTGAATCAGTAGGGCTATGATTAAGAAGTTTTGGATCAATTCAAAACCTACAAGAACTAATGACTAAAATGCAACCAAAAAATATTCCACTTATTTCAGAGTTACCATAAGTGTGTTCAAGGCATTGGCATTACATCTACATAGTTTATCTTTTTTTCATCGACTAAAACTTAAACAGATGGACGAAACTTAAAAGTAACCCAATCACTAAAGATACCATCGCTTATGAACTCACCCTTGTTGTTTGAAAAATAGGAAAACAAATCTTGATAAGCGGCAACACTTGATTCTTGTTATGCAAGTCTCAAGGTAAGATAATTGTTTTGGATTGGATTTCAAAATTATGAGTGGGAAATACAATCGATTTATGTCAATTGTATGTTTCTTTTGCTGGATAGTTAAAATAAAACAAAACTTAAGAAAATAGAATAGATGTAAAAGGTGATATTCATTTAATGTCTTATACGAAAGGTATTTCGTGCACGCATATAGTGATGTATATATATGCTGCATTCTTTGAAACTCGGAAATTCAACATTAGAATATACTATTTTTTTTACCGTTTATTATCTCACAGTATGAGTAAGAGTAAGAAAATACGCTAAAACCACGTCTTATCCCCTTTGGGTATTTTTTGAGGCCAGTTTCTGGTCGATACCTATTACAAAACAAAAGTTGATCGAAAGTAGAGAAAAGAGAGAAAAAGTTTAAAAAAAAGTGAAAAAAATCGTGGCATATTTCTCGAAATCTCGATTTTAAAGTTTAACCCCTTAAAATAAGGAGGAAAACTACCCCCAAAAGTTTTAAAAATACTTTTATCGTAATTTATGGTCGAAATTCTAACATAAATCATATTGTTCCGTTATTTTTTCATTCGCACCCATCTTCCTACGAAATTCACAAGTTGGTTCTCGAGACTAAAAATCGAATTTTGTGAGCGCCACTGACGGCCACATTTAATCCGCCTTTTTTAAATCTTAAAATATGACACTAGATTCGTCACTTGCACTCAAAAAATTTAGTAAAAAAATAATGTTTTTTAATTTTTCGGTCGGCCATATTGGATCTGTCATTTAAAATTTCGAAAATCTAACAGCGAATAAGCGAGTATCTAAACTATCATGGGTAAATAAATCAATATCATACCACGACTAATTTTTTTTGCATGTTTCTTACATAAAGATCATTACTCTTCATAACTCCCAGCCACCATATCGATTTCGCCATTTTTAATATAAGAATGGGCCACACGGCATCGGAAACTAGAGACAATAATCTACAATTTCTGCCCATAAACGTACCGAAAATCCTTAGCCAATTTTGGAGAGCAGCGTCTCCGTGTTGAAATCACAATCAAAGAATGCCACATATATATTGTTTTGTTATATTTTTCTAACCTTACTTCGAATTGGCCTTACTCTCAATTCGATAAACGCAATTCCCAAATCTCTTCCTGGATTCTATCACTGATTAGTACGCACAAACACCAGGTTTTATTAAGTATCCAACACCTTTACTTTTCCACAACAGGCGAATAATACAGCAAACAATATTCCTAACTAGAATATTCTTTCAACAGCTTCTGAAACCTCAACAATTTATTGTATAAATATCCAGTTCAGTTTTCATAATAATTCACAAATTAAACCTACTTAATAACACATAAAACTTTATTTACAAAAACTAATTTCAAAATAATTTGTATTTACACGGTAAAACGTTTTGTTTACAATTAATTCCATTCTGCGTAAAACACCTGCTTAAATACTAAATTACGTGCAATCTAGAAAAATCCAACATCTTTAGTCCGGAACTTAACAAAATAAGAAATAATTTTTTACTGTCCCGTAATTGTTAATACAACAATAATTATATTCATTTTATTCGATTGTTATTGTATTTTAATCAATCAATGATCGTCGTTATGAAGATCCAATTGAGTGTTTCATTTATGTTGAATTGGATTGAGTTCTACGTTGTATTTCGATATGGTTTTGTTATAACCGTAACAATATATTAGACTGGTCGTTAAAAATTAGATTTTTTCAGACGCCCCCTAAAAATTCTTTTTAGTGGAAAATCGCGAGAGTTTTTTAAATAAAAAGGACAAGTGTCTCCAAAATTATCGAAATTGATTTTTTGATAAAATCGGCAATATCTCATGAAATATGCAGATTAAAAAACAATCATATAAAAATTTTTGAAAGAAATTTAATTCTCTACAAAAAAAGGCCCTAGTCATTTTTTGTCTAAAACGTATTATTTCGGATATTTTCAAAAAAAAACTCGAACTTGTTAAAACAAATGACGAAAATTTTCACGAAGTACGACTTTCAAGGAAGTTCAACTAAAGTAAAATAAATAAGTGATGAAGAAATTTCAACTTCAAAATTGTCATCGCCTCGCCATAGCGTAATTGATAGCGTGTCTGCTTAAGGATTCGAGCCAGGCACTAACGAGGAAGGATCGAATTCATCCGAAACACGAAAAATGTGAAGTGGAGTTTTTTTCTGAGAAACTTAAAACCGTACTAATTATGTTTTCTTTAAAAATTCTTTATATTTCATAACAAAAGAAGAAAATTAGGAAAATTGCTTTCTCGCCATCTTTATTTTATGTGTTTTATGAATTACGAAAATTTACAAATTTTTTTCTTTGGAGCGTTTGGAAAAAAAGTTCTATAAAAGCAAAATTTAATTAAGACAACCCCGAATTAGGGCACTTTTATATTCGACGAAATTTCTCTCTGTCTTTCTTTCTGTATTTTTCCGTCTCTGTCGCTATCTTTGTTTGTCTCTCTCTCTCTACAGACAGATATAAAGTATGTCTCGTTTTTCTCACTGTATTTCATCTCTATCTCGGTCTCTGTTTCTGGCCCACCCTCTGTATGTTTCTGTTTTTGTTGTATAAAAATCATGTGGTAGAAAAAATAAAATCAATCATAACTTTTTCCTAACGGAATTATAATCAAATCGACGAAAATCTTGTTCTTGTTTTTCGGCAATCATATAATTCAGGCATTGGATGAATACCGATATTAAATGGCTTATCAACTCTCTAGTGATCTCTTCTCCCAAAGACGATGGTTTACTGAGCGAGGAGATAATATTACTTACAACGAAGACAAAAAAATACGTTCCGATCCGACATTATTTAACGCAGAATATTCGTCATAATAGTTAGCTGAATTTAAACTGAAAGAAACTACAGCAAACGACTGTTTCAATGTGTTTCATTTTTATTTTATTTCCAAAAAATATTTATATAAAAAAAGATGCACGTCGACGGAAATTGATATGTGATTAATGCAACCCATGCGTCGAATAATTACCCTCTGTGGTGTTGTGGTAAAAGATTAATATGTATCTGGGGATTTGTTTTTTTTTTGTAAACGAAAGATTAACAAGATAACCATAAAAGTTAAGAAACCTGTAATTATATTATCTGTATATTACAATAACCATTAATTTTAATTTGTCTTTTATAAAACACAATACATTGATCAACTCAACATTAGGTAAACTCAAACAACCATAAACCCAAATCTAAAACTTGTTCATCCCTTAATTTAAATAATCAAATAAAATTCAAAATGGTGGAGGATTGTCAAGTATTTCCGTTCATTTTGTTTTTTATACACACTATATACACATGCAATATATGAAGATAATTTAATTAAATAAACCTTTAGTAATATATTCCTACAACAAATTAACCAAAAAAATTTGTTGGGATCAATATAACTGTCTTAAAACGTAACCAAAAAATGTAGAAAATTTCGAAAATGTAATTAAAACTGATAAGGGTGTGGTTTTTGTTTACTTAATTAACACAGTTTACAGGCTGACTTTTAAATTCATAATAATTCCACAATCGAATATTGACGGAATGTAATAGAACGGATTCGAAAAGAAAATAAATATATGTAGGGAAATAGTGGATTAGTGGAATAGTAGAATAGTAATTAGATTTAATTCGTCTTCTCAAATTTATTAATGTTCTAAATTTTTTAAAACGTAAAAGGGTAGGGGGGGTTCGAATATATTTTGAATATTTTATCTTTTGCCAATACAAGGTATGTTATAATGTATTCTTTTCCAAACGAAATTTCAGAAACAAATCAAACTCCAAGAATAAACAGAAGGATGACATCAAGGACGAAAAAAAAAAAAAAATATATATATATATATATATATATATATATATATATATATATATATATATATATATATATATATATATATATATATATATATATATATATATATATATATATATATATATATATATATATATATCACTAAAATTGCAATAGCAATGGAAGGTAGAGACAACAATGCATTGACAACTCCATCACGAATATATCTCCATTTCGTATATGTCTAGAGTTGGCCAATTTTTATCGGTTGTTAAATCCGTTGTAATCCGTTAATAACAATATTTGCATGCAGAAAGGAGTATAATGAGTTTTCCTTCGAGTATTTGTATTGTAGGGTTGAAATCAATTCGCGATGTAGCTTTTTCTTTGGTTCAAAAGACACTGTACTAATCATTTTAAATTGTGTATACCGAAAAAAATTTAAATGCTTTCACACGGTACTCAAAAAACGCCTCCGACCTTCAACGACAAATGCATGTAATTGATTTCTTTAAAACCAATTACCAAAGACTAATAATTTTTTAAGTTATTACATAATGAGAACATAATTTTTATATATTTTCAAATTACTTTCCCAGTTTTAAGCTAAAAAAATTAATAGCAATTATTTTTATTAGATAAAAATTACATAAAGCTATGAGCTGATGTTTTTTAAATGCAAGTTACATGGAGAGATAGAAAATAACAAAAAAACAAACAAAAATTGAAAGGCCACCGACCGCTTGACAGAGATATTTTTTTCTCTACATTATTTTCACCACAATTAAACACAAAATAAAATTTATATAATTTTTATGTGAACAGATAAGTGTTTTCTTTATAATAATATTATGATATTCTGTACATTTAATTTTTCAAATGATCCTCTAGATTCTTTCATAGGTTTTTCTCCCTTTATATTTTGTAATTATTTTATTTGATTTTTTAAATATAAATATAATTTCTTTTGATTCATTTGTCTGCACAAAGGACTTCACATAAATCTGTTTTAAATGATGTGCAGACCGCTATAGTTTTCATTCACTCTTTACAACATTTCCTATAACCGTGATTTTTTGCAATTTTTCTTTTAAGTTAAGAAGTTAAGAAGGGGGGACAGGAAAAAATTTTCATATTTTTTAAAATAAGTCGAAAACTGTGCGTCTGAAAATTACAAGAATTGTTTTGGACTAGAAAATAATTCACTTTTCATATTCGATATGACACCCACACGTCAAGGTTAAAAATTCCACCCTCAAACTCCTTATAGTTTGTGAGAAAATCGATTATGTAGAAATTCGGACGGACACCGAAGTTTCAAAAATAGGGTACCATTTTTACTTTTTCAAAGTACGGAACCCTAAAAATCTTAATAACAAAAAACTATAAAAAATGACAAATATTGATGCAGACTATTGAAGTTTAAGGTAAACACACGTTCAGAAGACTTATTGAAGAACTAGTCTGGTCTACTTCTTCGAAGTAGTGTTCATAGTTCATTGCTGATTACTGATTAGCGTTGCATTGTCTACAGTATCTGACAGTCCATAACATCGAACATCCTCCACTTCCAAAAAAATAATCGAATTTTTATTTATGAGGCGAAAAGAATTAATTTTAAAATATGAAGGTGTTGAAATCTCAAGGCTCTGAGATATCAACCAACACTTCGGTTTATGTTACGAGTTTTTAAATAGTTTTCGGCAGGAGGTTTTTATGGGGAGGTTGTCTTCACACAGATAGAAATCAAGGTTTTTTTTATGCTTAATAGGTTATATTTCATGCTTAAATTACGTTAATTCTCAACCGTGAATAAGCCAGGTGTATTATATACTTATAAGGTATACTTGTTCAAAAAATCACTTAAGTGCTTATTATGAATATTACTCTATGAATTTTATACATATAGTGTACGTAGCATGACTAATTAGGAATAGAGAAATAACTTTGTTGAAAAAGTATTGTATACTTATTAGATAGCAAAATATGACTATAAGGAACAATATTTTTTGTAAAATATCATGCCTCTTATTTATATAATTATGGCGCTTAGGAATAATAAATTATAGAACACGTATTTCTGTTCCTAGCTTTACAGGTATAGAATAAACCTTATGCACGGACAGAAATCTAGGTTTTTTATGCTTAATAGGGTATATTTCATGCTTAAATTACGTTGACTTTCAACCATGAATAAGCCAGGTGTATTATATACTTATAAGGAATACTGTTTTGAAAAATTACTATGGAGCTTATTATGAATATATTCATAATTTTATGAATATTGGGTACATAGCATGACCAGTAGGAACAAAAAAAAAATTTGCTGTACAAAATTTGTATACTTATTAGAGAACAAAATATAACTACTTTTTATAAAAAAACATGCCTCTAATTCATAAATTTATGTCGCTTAGGAAATAAATAAATTATTCAACCAGGGGGTTTGTGGTTTTTTCATATTCCTAGAATTTGATGGTCTTCTAATCCTGTCATATACATATATTTCAATTATATTTACTACTATCGTGTATTTACACATTTATCTATTCATTTGAATGAAGGGAACACCACTTACTTTTAATAGTCATACCCATACGTTTTAAAGATTATGTTTACAGAAGCTAACCAATGATCACTAACTAATAGAATGAAATTATTTTTCGCTTGTAGTTTATATATATATACAACTCAAATTCCACAAAAAAGTCTAGTGAATTTTAAAATCTATCCATTATTTAGATCTATTTCATGCTCATTTTGAAATACAACATGATCATTAGGTATGAAAAATTATGTTTTTGTTATTTATTTGTTTGTGACTTGTAATCACAGTTTCGTTTCTTTTAATATTTTATGCGAGTTTTTTCTATTCCACGAGTTCAAAAAGATGTATGCCTTAAAGTCATGGATATTGCAATAATATTATAAAAAGTGGTTATCAGGAATTAACATTTATAATTTATAAAAATTATTTAGAAATTTACAATTTAGGAAAATAAATAATATAAATGTATGTAAATATTTATTACTAATATATTTTGAACTTTCCCTGAAAAATAAAATCTATATTCACAAAATAAAGTTGCATATAGAACAATAATTTTTGACTATAAAATTCCTTTCGACAGTTTCTTCACTATCAATAAATAGAGAATATAACAGGTCGTTAAATAAGTCCGTAGGATAAGTAAGAAAAAAACAACATTTTGACAAAACTCGATTTTTTTATTCAACATAGTTGCCTTCGAGGGCGATACAACGAGTATAGCGATTTTCCAACTTTTCTATACCACTTTTATAGTACGATTTCTCTTTCTCGTCAAAATAGGCCTCAGTTTCAGCGATTACTTCATCATTGGACTTAAATTTCTTTCCAGCAAGCATTCTCTTGAGCTCTGAAAACAGGAAAAAGTCGCTGGGGGCTAAATCTGCAGAATATGGTGGGTGGGTAAGCAATTCAAAGCCCAATTCATTCAATTTTGCCATCGTTTTCATCGATCTGTGACACGGTGCATTATCTTGGTGAAACAACACTTTTTTCTTTTGCAAATGTGGCCGTTTCTTTGCGATTTCAGGCTTCAATCGATCCAAAAGTTCACAGTAATAATCGCTGTTGATGGTGGTTCCTTTTTGGAGATATTCGATGAATATTATTCCGTTCGTATCCCAAAATACAGACGCCATCACCTTACCGGCCGACTGTTGCTTCTTTGCTCGCTTTGGATTCGGTTCGTCGACTGCTGTCCACTCAGCTGACTGTCTTTTGGATTCTGGTGTGTAATTGTGAAGCCATGTCTCATCCATTGTCACATATCTACGATAGAATTCCCTTTTATTGCGGTTTAACAGTGCCAAAGACTCTTTCGAAGCATCGATTCGTTGTTGTTTTTGGTCGACTGTGAGCTCACGCGGCACCCAATTTGCACAGAGCTTTCGCATACCCAAATGTTCATGTAAAATGGTAAAAACACTACCATCTGCTACCTTTACAATGTCAGCTATTTCGTGCACCTTCAATTTGCGATCGTTCATAACCAATTTGTGGATTTTTTTTATGTTTTCTGGAATAACAGCCTCATTTGGGCGTCCACTGCGCTCTGCATCTTTTGTGCTGGTACGACCACATTTAAATTCAGCCATCCACTTCTGTACCATTTGTCTCGATGGAGCAGAGTTTGGATAATGTTTATCAAGCCATTGTTTGGTTTCCACTGTATTTATATTATATATATATAACGAAATAAGATATAACGGAATTTGGCGGCACTCTCACGGTCGCATTTTTCGACCTACAACAAAATAACTTTTTGTATATATTCCGGCAAATAATATCTTGGAAAAGTACGTGAACTGGCCATATCCGGATACCAGTTAAGCGACTAGAGCCTAAAAAGTCGAATAATCTAGGGCGCTATAACTTCCGTTTGAATCATAATATTTTAATTAAATTTATAAATATTGAATATTTGAACATATTTCTAACATTGTTATCCACATTACAACTTTGGCGTTCCAGGTTCCTGCAAAATCAGCTGTTTTAAAAATTTGCCAAATTTGTTTGTCCTTGATTTAGTGAAAATGGCCAAGCTCACATTTGAAAACTTTTTTACACAAAGATACAATATAAATCTTTCCACCTGTCCATGATCTAGTGAAAATGGCCAAGCTCACATTTGAAAACTTTTTTACACAAAGATACAATATAAATCTTTCCAAAATTAAAAAAAAAATAGTTTAAAAATTTGCCAAATTTGTTTGTCCTTGATCTAGCGAAAATGGCCAAGCTAACATTTGAAAACTTTTTTACACAAAGATACAATATAAATCTTTCCAAAATTTAAAAAAAAATAGTTCAGGTCTAAAGTAGAGGCCCCAGGGCTGTTGAAATGAAAACAAACGCAAAAGGCAATGCTTTCATCGTGTTTCAGTTTATGTTATTTAAATTCATTTTAACTTTTAAGCATTCTTTTAAACTATAGCCTCACCAGATTCCAGTTTTCTAACCCAAAAGATTCCATTTTTATAAGGAATTTAGTGCACCTATTGTAGACAAATCTGAAGCCATTTAATACCATAGGAAAACTAGCAAATTCTATTTTGTTTTTATTTTTTTCACTAAGTAACCGTTCGAAAAAGATTAAATAAGAACAAATAAAACCACAACAAAGATAATTTTGAATTAAAATTGTTTGATAATGTTTGATTATAAATTATGTGTGATGGTATAATTGTAGTTGAAATTGAAATTTGTTGGATAATTCCGTTTCTACTTAGTTTTTTGATTTTAACTAATTTGATACATTGATTCTACTTGTATGCATATCTGTCTGAACAAGAAATTTACCTTTTTCTAGCGGATATACCTGTCGCTAGACTTTTTTTAATCGAACCGATTGGTATTGTAAAATAATGAAATGATATGACAATAACTTCCTTTTGATATGCCAAGTAATATACAAGAAACAAAACGAAGCTTCACGAAGTGAAATAAGTTGTTAGAAAATAAAATATTTTTATTAAATTAATAAATTTAATAATTTTTTAATTCACGAAGAAAGTTGAAAAAACAAAAATTAAAAATCGTACTTATAAAGAATAATCAATGCCTACAAATCATATAAAACAACTGAAAAACAAACATTATTATTTAGTGATGATGTATGGGATGAATTATTTTATACCTTACTATTCATAAAATTTCATGCTTCCTAGTTATATTATATGCACATTTTAGGTAGATTTCATATAAAAATCTACCTATTGCAATGGGCTTCATCTCGGAATTTCGGAAAAATTTTTGTGCCAAACGACTATATATGATAAGCGGAGACAAAAAAACAAAAAAAAAAAAAAAATTTATATATATATATATATATATATATATGTATATAAACGATATGAGATATAACGAAAACGACCGGCACTCTCACGGTCGCATTTGTTGAGGTAGATCAAAAAAATTTTCTGTACTTGTGTGTTTTAATAATATCTTGGACAAGTTCGTGAATCAGCAAAATCCGACACGTGGTTAAGAAACTAGAGGCTTTTTTCTGAAAAAAATTGATTTTTTAAAACCGTTATAACGGCCGTTTGGATATCAATATTTCAAAAAATTTAACAAATTTAGAATCTTTGGAATCTTTTTTATCAATTTGTTTTAAATCTAGACCTCTGCAGTTAAAGGTTCCTGAATGAGCGGCTCCAACAAAAAAGTTTGCAAAAAAAAATTTTTTTTTTGAAACAACCGGCACTCTCACGGTCGCATTTATAAGGCCAGATCAAAAAACCTTTTCTAAAAATGTGCGTTTTGTTAATATGTTGGACAAGTTCGTAAATCAGCCCAATCCAACACATGGTTAAGAAACTAGAGGCTTTATACTAGAAAAAAACTCTGTTTTTAGATCCGTTATAACGGCCGTTTGGATTCTAATGCTTTTAAAAACTTCATAAATTTAGAATCTTTGAAACCTTTTTAATCAGTTTCTTTCAAAAAAAAGACCTCTGCAGTTGGAGGTTTCTGAGTGAACGGCTCCAACAAAAAAGCTTGTAAAGCACAAAATGCGTTTGAATCAACCGGCGCTCTCACGGTTGCATTTGTGGAGCCAGATCAAAAAACTTTCCTTAAAAATGTGTGTTTTAATAATATCTTGGACGAGTTCGTAAATCAAAAAAATCTGACACATGGTTAAGGAACTATAGGCTTTATACTAGAAAAAAAAGTGGTTTTTTTAATCCGTTATAACGGCCGTTTGGATACTAATATTTTTAAAATCTTCATAAATTTAGAATCTGTGGAAACATTTTAATCCGTTTCTTATAAATATAAACCTCTGCAGTTAGAGCTTTTGACTTGTTGGCTTCAACAAAAAAGTTTGCAACAATCCCCAATTACAATTTCCAAAAACCTTATAACAGTCAATGTCAACCTTATAACAGCCAAAAAATAAAAGATTTGAATAGAAGAAATTAATTTTTTTTCTTAGAAATAAACTATTTTGATATTTTGCAGTAATTGCACGACATATGATATAGAGTAGGTTTGTGTCATAAATTATCACACACATGTTCTGTGTAGAGATTGTGATCGGGAATTCCTGTCTCGAGAAATCTCGAGACTTTTACATATTTTAATGTCTCGTGTCTCGAGAAATTTAAATATTCATGTTTCGGGAATTCTCGTAGTCTCGAGAAATTAGAAATTTAAAAAAAAATTTTCTTTTCCAAAACTTTTATGTTTATTTGAATTTAGATTTTATTTTCCGTAATTTTAATATTGCAATCAAATTTCCTAAAGGGTAATACCTAATAGTAGACAAGAGCTTGGCAACAGATATTATAAAAAATAATATGAATTCTGTGGTGAAAGAAATAACTTTATGTAAAATAACTGGTCAAATAACTCCAAATTAAAACCAGCTTAAAAATGCATTATTAACAGTAAGACCAACGTCTACTCAGAACGAACGAATCTTTTCAACAGTGGGAAACTTAGTTTCCAAAAAAAGGACTCGTCTATCAGTTAGAGCTATAGATACCCTTTGGTTTTTAAAATGTTTTTTATGAAGAAAATTTCCTTATAAATTTTATTTTTTTCACATACTTTTAAAAGGGTATCTTGGTATCTATAGCACTATCTGATAGACAAGTCCTTTTTTCAGAAAAAATATATATACATATATTTAAAGAAGCTTGTATTATTTAATATTATTTATGTTCCTACTAATAATATGTTACTAATAATAATATATTATTTAATATTATTTTTGTTCATTTACATGAAATGTGCAAGAGATTTTTGGTCCAAATACATGTGCAGAAAGTCTGCACGCAGTGCTGCATGCATATCTGCATCTAAAATAAATGTGCAGAATTTTTATATATTTGACGTGCAGAATTTTCGTAACAATGACAGTTTGTGTTCTTACGTATTATGAAATAGTTATAAGTGAAAGTTGTGAAAGTGAAAGAAAACTGTCATTTTAATTAAAAAATAGAAAAAAATAATTGAATCGTTGCCTGTAAAAACGTTTATGTCTAAATTAAAATTTAGGTTCAAATAACATATACCACTGTTTCCGATAATCCTTTCGGAAAAATTTATTTATTAACAATATTAGTTTTAATTATTTTATAATTTGGATTATTTAGAATATTTGAATATCTTTATAAACAAATAATCATTACAAAAATAATTTCATTTTCAAAAAAATATCATTCATTTTTATTTGAGTTATAAAAAAAATAATTCATTTTCAAACAAAATGTCAAAATAATCCATTTTCATCTGAGTTTTCAAGTAGTTTTTGTTTTTTCGATTGTGGTAGCACTGCCTCTGTGCAGCGAAATTAGAATTAGAGATATCTTGCAGAATTTTTCTGCATGCAGAATTTACATGTAATTGCTCTCATATAACAACACATGTTCTAATTTCGCTGCATGCAGAATTCTGCACATGTATTTGGACCATTTGTTTTATTTGGTTATTGATATACATATATATCATATAATTATATACATATAATGAATTGTATTTTTTTTCTATATTTCTTATTATTTACTTTTTTTATGGAATTAGTTACTAAAAGTAAATAATTTTACAAGATTTTTTGTAATTATTTGAATTTTATTTTATTTTATGAAAGTCTCGGGGAAATCTCGAGACTTTCGAGACATAGGAAAAAAAATCACAAATATAGCGAGACCACAAATATAGCGAGACAAAAAAGTCTCGATGTCTCGAGACATCATGAAAAATGTCGGGAAATCGCAATCTCTAGTTCTGTGGTAGATTTGATATTTGTTTGTTGCAAAATTGGATACATATAATTTTGCTTGTAGGTAGCTAATTTTCTTTTTAAATTTGTTCGATATCTGTTTGAAATTAGTTTGTTTTGTTTAAACTAATCTGATACATCAGATTCTACTGGCACACAAAACTGTCTGATCTCGAAATCTACCTATTTCTAGCGGATATACGTGCCGCTTGGACTTTTTAAATATTAAATGATAATCAGGCATGAAAAATTATAATTTTGATATTCATTGCCCGACTGGAAATTAGTTCAGGGAACCCGGATTATGATCAGATCCGGATCAGATTTTCCGTAATACGGCTATCTGATCAGTTCCTGATCAGCGTACAGTACCGTTTCCCTTGATCCGGCCATCTGATCAGTTCCTGATCAGCGTACAGTACCGTTTCCCTTGATCCGGCCATCTGATCAGTTTTGGATCAGCGTACAGTACCGTTTCCCTTGATCCGGCTATCTGATCAGTTCCGGATCAGCATACAGTACCGTTTCCCTTGATCCGGCTATCTGATCAGTTACTGATCAGCTTGCAGTACCGTTTCCCTTGATCCGGCCATCTGATCAGTTCCGGATCAGCGTACAGTACCGTTTCCCTTGATCCGGCTATCTGATCAGTTCCGGATCAGCGTACAGTACCGTTTCCCTTGATCAAGGTTGGCAAATATCATGATATTTATATAAATATCAAAATATCCGATATATATCAGATATATATCCGATATATATCAAGTTCTGATATTTATTTTTGAATCAGTTGTTTATCTTAAATATAATACAATATGTGGCCCTTTCCACATCCCTTCGTTTCTTACCTCTTCACCCATAAACTAAATTTAAATATGGCAACTTCAGTTTAGTTTTTATAGGCAATTTATCAAGCCGTCTATATATTCGATTGCACAAGTCCGAGAATACGATCGCTCACTTTGTCTTATTTATTTTGTCAAGTTGCATTATCAATACCCATACAAGTTTGTACAACTACTCCATTAATGGTCCATTACCGGCGACCAGTAATGCAACAATGGTCGAGTTCTGGCAACCATAACTGGACCATTAACATAATGTTACTGGATGATAACTTCGAACAATAAATGACTGCCGTTCAAGGGCCAGAGAAAAAAGCCAGCAATGGCCGATACAAGGAAATAGAATTGGTCCAGTAGTGGTCAATTTTTGGCGACCAAGCATTTCAACAATGACTCGGTACTGGCAATCACGACTCATAGTACTGGTAACTATGTCTCGGTCACTAACATAATTTTATTTGTTGATAATTTCGGCATTTATTATTATTGTTATTGTTCAAAACTGCCGTTTATTTTCCAGGGAAAAAACAATATTGAGCCATACAAGGTTGTACACTGTACAGCTGACCCAGTAACGGACAAATAATGATGACAAGTATTGCAGCAATGGCCGAGTACTGGCAACCATGACTGGGCCATTATAAAATATCATATGTTTCAATTTAAATAAATTTAATACAAAATAATTCAAATAACATAAAAATGTCTTAAGAAAAAAATTTAAAATTTATACCAACCTGGACAACTATAGATGAAATTTTGCAAAATATATATTTCTAAAATGGATATTACTCTAGTGAATTTTAGCCAAATGACAAGATCGGCCAATTCATGGTTCAGTACTGTCCCAATAACATTAGCCAATTAATGTTATCTATTGGCGTGCATTACTTGGCCATTTAAAGTAAAATAAACAGGCTATTTTTTATAAATCGTAGAGTTATGGCTCAATAACAATAGCCAATTACTGTTTACCATTCATGGGTCAGTGCTTTGCCGTTCAAAGTTAACTAAATACTGGCTATTTTCTGTCAACCATAGATCGGCCGAGTGGTTCTAGTACTGGCATAATAATAAAAGTCGAATACTGTTAAGCATTAATAGACCAGTTTTTGCCCGTATTTCAAATTCTGGAAAACCCTGCTTAAGTAGTAATTCCATTCTACCACACCATTGGTGGAGTTTCTAAACTGAGATTGAAATGCATATTTTGAAAATGGTGTATTTTCAGCTAAAAGAGCCATTACAAACGGAATGAAGACTGAAATAATTATATTTAGGTAAGGAAGTATGTGCTTCTTCTCTTTGGTGGTTCTTCAAACGATTACCTAAAACTCAATGGCCAAGCATACATTAGCTAGGTAATCTAAAGACATCGCTAGCATCTAAAGACATGTTTCTCAAAGAAATGTCTCCTTCGATAAAAAAGTTTCTTAACTTCTACAGGTTGCTCTAGTTTAAGATCGACTTCCAGTTTATGCCAAATTTCCTCAACAACGGCAATAGTCGTTTTATATTTTTGAGTTCAGTCTAAAGCGACTGCTATGGTCTTTAGATAATAAAGCATATGTTTAGCATGCATCACAATATTTATGTCATAAGTTTAGTTATGTCAGGATCTATGTCAGCTTTATGGTCATACTCTTGGCATAACTGAACCAGATTACTACGATTTGGCACGCGTTTTGCGGGCAGTGCTGTAACAGTTTTTCAAATTTTAGATAGGAATAGTTAATAATTTCTATTTTATAAATATCATGATATATATCAGGGAATAAATATCGTGATATATATCAATGATATATATCGGATATATATCATTGATATATATCATGTCAACCTTGCCCTTGATCCGGCTATCTGATCAGTTACTGATCAGCGTGCAGTACTTTATCCGGTGATCCAGTCATACGATCAGTTTCTGATCGAAAAAACTCATCTTATCCGATGTCCTAAGTTGGATAATAATACAAATTTAGTTTTTTACCTGATCCATTATGTATATAATATTGCTCATTAAACAATAAATTCGTTATTTGGTATAACTGAATTATCTTTTTAGGGTGAAAACTCACTTTTTAACACGTAATGTCAAATAATAAATTGATCTGAGAGCAAAAAATGTCAGAACAATGTTTTGGCAAAAAGAATTTGACATATATATAATTGTTATTTCTGTGTTACCTTAGTTACATTATTATTATTGACGGAATAAATTTGAAATGTTTAGGTCTATATAATTTTAAAATAACTACAGTATCGTTAAATTGAAATGCTGTGAAATTGAATTTTTATGAATAAAAAGGAATCATTTTTATGTTATTTTAAAAAAATAATAAAAATGTAATAAAAATAAATAGTGGTCAGTCTGTGAATCGAACCCTCGAACGTCCTAAACTTAAGCATCAACATAATATTCATAAATAAATTGATGTAAATAATTATTTAGATAGACGAATGATTAATGCTGCTGCCTTGTACACAGATGTCTGGGGATCGAATGCGGGTTAAGTCCAAAATAAATATTAATAATAAATATCATTTTATCTTTACTTTACAGGGCCCTTCTTAACCGCTGTTAATCCATTGCCGTGTATAAAATTCTCTCACCCTGAATTGATAAAAAAACGATTAATAATTGCAAAAAAACTAAATTTTTTTCATTTTTTTGGTGAGACAAGATGGTAGCATAATAGTAGCATAACAGCGCAAAATGTTTTACATGCTTTTAAGTAGATTTTACTTAGTCAATTTTGTTTAGTTCAATTCGTACGCCATTTTCAGTTAAAGGGTGTTATTGGATTTCTATATCAATCTGGGCCATATTTTCACAAATGATTTTTTATAACAAGGACTCATGTACCCCGACCAGAATTTTTAGACAAAATCTGGACACCTTTGATCTATACGTGGTAAAAATATAAGGTGGGGTACATGAGTCCTTATATATGAAATCTAGCTTGACCCAAGAGGGTTTTTTAAGGTACAAACACCAATTTTTTGGCATCTCAAAAGCCGCTGTGGTCATAGTTACATATTAATAAGTATTCTAAATGGTTTTATTTAGCGTTTAGTTTTTGTTGTGACACATTAAAAACAAAAATAAAACTTAAAATAGGTAGATTTTCCTATGAAATCTACATAAAACAAAACATGAATACACATTAAATGAGCTGACAATCGATTTGATTGCGCGTCTTTTAGTTAAAAATTAAAAAGTAAAATATTAAAATATTTGAACATTGGGCAGTATATTTGAACATTAGATGTTTACATTGAGTGAGTCTATCAATGCTACTACATCGGGAGTTCTGAGATTTCGCCATTGTATCGTCGAAGTGGACACACAGTTGCAATGTGTTTTATGGTTTGTTGTGGAGCTCCATAATCACATTGAGGGTAAAGTCACATTGTTTAGCATTTTGGACCTACTACAGGAATTATTAAGATGAACTTTGAATACACGATTACTCAGCATGTTGTTAATTAAACGTGAGATGGTGTTATTTTTTTGTATCACAGTCAAGAGTTCGAAATGAAATATTTTGCTACCAAGTTTGAATAGACTATTAGCGTAAACCAGCGTGTAGCGCGAGGAGCTTGTCTATTATCACACCCCTTCTAAATGTTAAATAAATAAAATGTGATGAGAAATAGAAAAATTAGAGTACGTTGAAGTTTTATTTTTTGCTTTGCAAAACTTCTTCATCTTGGACAAAATATAGTAGTCATAGTAGTCATCACGGATAAAAAATATAAGTCATATTTGTCGATTGTAGTTTTTTAATATTAAAAAATAACTCAAAATGGGTAAAATAAAGTGCCCATGTTGTGGAAGCTATGCTTTATCATCAAGCAAAATGCACAGAATTGGAGCTACTGCGTTTTGTCATGCTTTTCGTAGATTTGTAGCAGAAGAGAAGTTCAGTACACTACGTATTGACGATAAAGTCTGTAATAAATGCAGAATTAAGGTAAACTGTAGCTATTTTTTTATTTTTTCTTTAGCGTATGGCTGTTGTTGTGACACATTAAAAACAAAATGAAACAAAAATAAAACTTAAAATAGGTAGATTTTCCTATGAAATCTACATAAAATAAAACATGAATACACATTAAATGAGCTTACAATCGATTTGATTGCGCGTCTTTTAGTTAAAAATTAAAAAGTAAAATATTAAAATATTTGAACATTGGGCAGCATATTTGAACATTAGATGTTTACATCGAGTGAGTCTATCCATGCTACTACATCGGGAGTTGCCAATTGGATGTCTGAGATTTCGCCATTGTATCGTCGAAGTGGACACACAGTTGCAATGTGTTTTATGGTTTGCTGTGGAGCTCCGCAGTCACATTGAGGGGACTCTGAGATGACCCACTTGTAGAAAGAATCAGCACAACGTCCATGGTTCGTTCTTATTCGGTTTAGTGTTGTCCAGGTATGACGTGGCAGATCGAAACCAGGTTGGGCAGAAGTGAGGTTAGTAATAGAAACGCCAGGTGTGTTGTAATCATTCCAGGAGGTGTCCCAGGCATCCAAGATATTAAAATTAGTTGCCAGCAGGCTGCTGGCAGTTTTATGTGGAGGATTTCTTGACTTCAATCGACAACTAGTGTGGTCACCGTAATATTCGTGCAAGGGTAACGTGATGTTGTTGGTTACCTTTTTATGTTCACGCATGAGTGCATGCGAGCGTTTGAGAGCAGGTGAACCGTTATTGCTTAACACAGGCAGCCAAGGTAAAGGAGTGGACCTGATAGTACCACTTATAGTACGCATCGCGGCATGCAGCTGGCCGTACTCAGCCACTGAGTAAACCAGACTTCAGACTTAGAGCAGTTGTGCGGAGGGTGGCTGGAGTAGCACCCCATGTCGTGCCTTTAACTATATATAAATAACTTTATAATTATTTATGAATGGATTTTGAATTATATGTATGATTTTTTAAAAGGCTTTGGCTGCACAGCGAACCAAGCAAGAATCAGGTCGATGGACTTTTCCAAGTACTACAGTCCAACCGGTTGAAGAAAGCGAACTTCTGTTTTTCGGAAGTGATTCTCTGTCTATAGAAAGCGAATCAATCCCTATGGAAAGTGAATCAGTGATTATGGAAAGTGAATCTATGCATTTGAAAAGTGAATCCATGCATTTGAAAAATAAACCACTGCCGTTGGAGAGTGAATTCTATCTGTGGAAAGTGAAGCTACTGAAAACAACTCTCAGATGTCTTCTCTACAAACTCAAGAGTCTCGACATAGCCAAGCGTCGAGTAGCAGTTCCACAAAAAGAACTAGTAGACGTCTTCCAATGATTCCTTCCCTCACCTCAACACAAAAGGAGTGCTGCATTTGTGGAGAGAAGACAAGTCGGCGATGTATCCCTAAAGCAGCACTCGCTCAAGTGTGGATAGATAAGAATATATTGATCCCGCATACAAACAGGACATGTTCGTCACACCTTTCGGGCAAACATTTTAATAATGATGCCCTGACCCAAATTAAATCAAATAAGCTTGGAGTCCTGTTGAGCGATGAAGAGTTGGGAAAGTGGATTTTGAACTTAACCGAAATAGCTTCAAAGTCCAAGAAAAGACGTTTGGACTTCGATGATATTCTATCTATCACAGATGAAGACTATCATACTCTAATAGGATTTCCTAGAGAAGACTTTGAAGAGCTACTTCTTAGCATAAAAGGCCACATCAACTCAAGTATCAACAGGAGTCGTAGAAATGCATTGGCAATTTTTTTGATGTTTTTGCATCATGGGCTATCACAGGCATTATAACTAAGTTAAATATAATTAAAACTACTGTAAATTAATTTAATAAGTTATATTTGATGATTAAAGGTTGTTCTTGGAAAACTCTTTGGCATTGAATCCCAGTCAATAATAAGCGAGACTATACAATCCGTGTCTGAAGGCTTGTACTTGGAGTTTGTTCCTAACAACTTGGGATGTGGTCATATATCTAGAGAAGATGCTATTCGTCAACACTCCAATGATCTTTTTACTCGCCTATTCCACGGAAATGAAGATGCACTTTTCCTTGTGCTTGATGGTACTTATGTCTATATAGAGAAGCCAATGGACATGGAAATTCAGAGACAAACATGGTCGGAGCAAAAAAAGAGGAACTTGGTGAAACCATTTATGATTGCACTTCCTGATGGTTACATACTGGACGCAGCTGGACCCTTCTATGCAAATGGGGCAAATAATGATGCCGGAATACTCAAAACAATGTTGCATCCAGGAGAAAGGCTTAGAGCAATAAGTCATTATATTTTTAGCAATAAGTCATTATATTAACTATTTTTATTATTAAACATTCGCAGATGGATAGAGGGTTTCGTGACGTTGTGTCTGTAGTCGAAGCTCTCAAAATTAATGCCCATATGCCCAGCCTCCTAGGAAAGGAAAAACAATTTGACGCAAAGAAGGGTAACGAATCCAGAAGAGTAACATTGGTGCGATGGATGATAGAAGCGGTGAATGGTCGGATAAAGAAAAAGTTCAAGCTCCTTCGCGATGTTGTTCCTGGTGGGTACTTGAGAAAAATAGACAAATACTTCAAAATAGCCTGTGCTATCATTAATCGGTTTTGTCCACCCCTAATGAAAAACTCTGAAAGGCTGACCAAAATTGGTGAGAGTGCCTTGAAGCTGATGGCTTCTGAAAATCAAATGCAAAAAAGGGTTGAAGATGAGAGAATGGATCGGAGAAGCAAGACATGGCAAGTCATGACATGACACGGCAAGCCGTGACATGCGGCTAATGGAAATTCAAAGGAGTGCTTTGCCAATGCACGGAATCTGACAAAAAATTTCCACCCAAGATATACAGCCATCAAGAATCTAAACAACGAGCTTACAACAAGTGAACGTGATGTGCTGGCAGTATGGCGATCCCACTTTCAAGACCTATTGAATCAGCAAATGAAGTTCATTTTATTCGAGCAATTGCTCCGTCAAGTGAAGAGACTTTTGTCCCTTACCCAACAATAGAAGAAGTGGAAGCTGCCTCTGGTCTCACGTAAATACGATTTGATTCTTGCAATTTGGGACCAAGAAGAACTACCTGCTGAATGGAAAACAGCTCTCATTGTTCCGCTACATAAAAAAGGTGACCGCCTAAAGTGTGCAAATTATCGTGGAATCGCACTGTTGAACACTGCATATAAAATACTAGCTAATGTCATACTCGCTAGGCTCATCCCGTTCGCCGAATATATCATCGGCGACTATCAGTGTGGTTTTCGTCCCAACCGTTCAACCACAGATCAATGTTTTACCTTAAGGAAGATTCTGGAAAAATGTTGGAAGTACAACATCATTCACCAGCTTTACGTGGATTTCAAGCAAGCATATGATAGCATCATCCCCGACAACCTTTGCTCCGCACTCATATGCTGTACAGATGATATTGCGCTGCTCGGACATAGACCAAGCGATATTAAGGATAGCCTCTCTCCGCTTGAAAGAAATGCTAAACGACTTGGATTATGAATTAACACCGGCAAGACTAAACTTTTAACAACATCCCGGAATATACCTTCCAGCAATCTGAATACTGGCGACTATGAAGTAGAACGTGTAGAAAACTTCAAATACCTCGGTTCTGTAATAACATCGTCAAATGACATGCAGGAAGACATTAAAGTCTGTGTTTCAGCCGCATACAGAGTTTTCTACTTATGTGATCAAAACATCTTTCGCAGTCGTGAAAACTCACACTTTACAAAGCAAAAATAAAATAAAAATTAACAAAAATAAACTTTACAAAGCATTAATCCGACCTGTGCTTACCTTTGAAAGTGAAAGCTGGATACTGACTTCCTCCGATTGTAGAATTCTATCAACATTCGAGAGGAAAGTCATACGAACAATTTATGGTCCATGTAAAGTTGCTGAAAATCAGTATAGAATCCGAATGAATCATGAAATCAGACAGCTTCTTGGCTGCGATGTAACCGGATTCATTAAATCCAACCGGATTAGATGGTTTGGTCATGTAGAAAGGGCACCATGGGGGTCAGGAAATTCAGGTTAATTCTATAGTAAAGGGCCTGATTTACTGAGAAAAAAAATCCCTCCATGGGAGTAAACGCAAGAGAGAGAGAGAGAGAGAGAGAGAGAGAGAGAGAGAGAGAGAGAGAGAGAGAGAGAGAGAGAGAGAGAGAGAGAGAGAGAGAGAGAGAGAGAGAGAGAGAGAGAGAGAGAGAGAGAGAGAGAGAGATCATTATTTAGGTGGAAGTGGACAACATTTATTTGGAAGACGAGCAGAAACTTTTAGACGCACCACCAGTTTCAGCAAACCAAGTCCGAGAATACAGAGGAGGACCAGAACTTAAGGAGCTCCCTGATACAAGTGTCGGAGAAGAAAAGAAGTGGCTTCCAAACTTGAGGTTAGCTGATCACGTTTTCTTTGTATTTTTTGAATGTGATCTTTGAAAGAACTAATTGACTATTTTTAGATGAACCAAATTGCTGAATTTGAGCCGCGTTCTGTGGACGATGCTAATTACATGAATGATAAAAGATGAGGAAACGGATGATCAATACTAATGTCTGTTTATTTTCCACAATAAAATATGAAGCCTACAAAAATCCCAACCGTACATCTTAAAAGGAACAACGAATTTCACTTTTGTAAATCATTCATAATACCTAAAAATGCAATTGGGCCTGAATTGTCTGTTATATGTTTATTATTTACGTTCTTATTTATGTTTGTATTTTATTTTTTATTTATCCCGTTAATAAATCAATTATTAACACTTATCAATTTTGTCTTATTTCATATTATTATACCATTAGGGGCTATTTTTTATGTAAAAGTGTCCAGGAATCAGGCATGTCTTTGTCATTTAAAAATTATTAAGAATTAATCAAATTGGCCAATTTTAGAAATTAATCTCCTATAGATTAATTTCTAAAATTGACCCAAAATGGCGGCCAGGACATTTAGGCTAATTCTATGGTAAAGGGTCAGATTTTCTGAGAAACCCGATAACATTCGCATTACCTAAAATGGGGGCCAGGAAATTCAGACTAATTCTATAGTAAAGGGCCTGATTTCCTGAGAAACCCGATAACACTCTTTACATATACTTTACGTTAAATAAGCTATCTTTTTTTTCTGAGTGTTTAAATTTATAAGCATTTGAAGTGTACTTGAAATTATGAACAAAATTAAGGAAAAATTGTAATATTTTTTTCATTTATTTAATGTCAAATTACTATTTAAGAACAAAATTAATTCTAAACCTTTGAACGGATCTGGATCTCTTGAGCAGACCGGACATGAAACTGTTGAATGGATCCGGCATGGATCTTTAAGATAGATCTGGAATAGATCTTTGAAATGGATCCGGAATGGATCTTTGAAATGGATCCGGAATGGATCTTTGAAATGTATCCGGCATGGATCATTTAAACGGATCCTGTACGGATCCTGTACGGCGTGACGATTTTTCATCATGTCCGGATCAGGAGGACTGATTCATCCCTGATCAGTCTTCAGGCAATCCTGATCCGGATCGGACCCTATACTGATCTAATTTCTAGTCGGGTGGTTATCAATAGTAATCATTGTTTTGTTTTTTTCAAAATTTTATGCTAACGTTTTATATTCCATGACTAAGTATTCATAAAAATGAATGCCTTAAAGTCATGGATATTGCAATAATATTATAAAAAGTGGTTGTCGGGAATAAACATTTATAATTATGTTATATAAAACTTATGACTTGCAATCATAGCTTTATTTTTATCCGTGCACTAATCACACCAAAAGCTCATGTACCAAGTTTCGTAAAAATCAATTGATATGCATCGAAGCAATTGAAGTTTAAAATGAACAGGTGGTCGGACTTCCCTCCCTCTTTGTTCAATTTTGCCCCAAATCTTGTCATGTCTCCGTCTTTAACCAAAAAATAAAAAAAAATTATTAAAATCGGCAGCATTTTTCGCGTACTCGTCGTACATTGATGATCCAAAATATCGAGGAAGGCCAAACAAATTGTGCGGTATTGAATGAATAGATATACAATCAGACCACTTGGATCTTTCTCCTGAAATTGCCCGTTTTATCAAAAATGGTCAACCTCTCCGTATATCTTTTAACATTTAACATGAAGGATAGGTAAGACAACACAAGAATAAACCCGCTTCCAAATCACCATGAAGTCTTTATACATTAAATATACATAACAAGTTTTTACAATACAGACAAAACAACCATACCTCTGAAATATTTCGACTTGCTTCTCCTTCGTTGGGTTACTCGTTTCTACATCTGATTATCACTCTTCAGGTTGTTGTTGTAGCGACGTGTTTGGTACTAATCCTCCGGCTCCATGTCCAGGTTCAGGAACTCAGCCACCGCCCTTGGATTGTACCACAAATCTTCCTTCGTTAAGTTAGTTGTATTTCCAGACAATTAAATAGGTGGTCTACATCGTGTGGCGTGCCCTCACATGCGGGACACTTGTCAATAATTTCAGGTTCAACTCTGCTCATGGAGTTGTTTAGAATGCGTGACTAGCCGGATCTTAGTTGAGCTAGGATGGATCTGGTGCTACGGGGTAGTTGGACCTCTTCGGCAGCGACTTTTGGTGGCTTTCTTTCTGGAACACGATTTGGAATATAGTTCCTTATTGCATTTTCAAACGTTTTGGTGTGGTGTTTTTAAGCCAGTTCTATATGTAGATTCGTCGATGTTACCAGTAACCTGGCTATCTCTGAAATCTTGCAGAAAATATCTTGCTGTCTTCCTTATGTCTCTACTAGGTGGTTCGATTGTATTTAAGGTGTCATTGCAAGGATGTTGCTCTTTGTGACAGGCAAATAGATATTGTTTAGTTAGCATTTCATTATGCTCACTCTTCATCTAGAGCTTCACTTTCATCTGACTCGTTTTTTCATAGATAGCACGCGCCGCCTGTTTCACAGAATTCCTATCCTTGAATATTTCATTTCATTCCATTAATGAGTGCGATAAATAGGCACGGTTTTTTGAATCCGTCCAGGTTAAGCATGGTCTTTTTTATTTTACATAGTTTGCTGCAGCATGTAGAATATGTCCTCTCTCTCTCTCTTCTAGCAATATGTCCATAATAATGCATCCGAAGAGTTTTTACCTTCTTTGTTATTGTTTTTCCTTGTAATTTTTCTTTATTCGAGTTGGTAATATTCTTTATTCGAGTTGGTCTGTCTGGCGCAAACTGAAGTAACTTGCATAATGCATAGTAGCATTTGTTCATACTTGCTAAAACGCGCTCTATTTTCCTTGGTTAGCGTTGCTATCTTGAGACCATAAGTTATTACTGGAGCAATATCGGTTTCATATAAACCCTTAGAACTGTGTTTGTTGGAATTTTATGTGTCTGTCTATCTAGTTTTGATGACGTCTTTGTAACATATCTGTTTAAGATGTGCCTTCGCATCGTTTTTTGCTACTTTGATTTTTTTTCCGCCACACAGTATATATGAGGGTATTGGATCTTGGTTTACAGGATTTCTCACTGCAGGATTTCTGGAACTGCCACCAATTCCTTGACAATAACATCTATTTATTTTGGTAATTTCTTGTTATTATAATGACATCATCTGCAAAACTAGTCCCCAATACTTCATATATTATAAAAGTAAATATTCTCGGTGAAATAGGGCATCCTTGTTTTACTTCTCTATTTTTATTAACTGGCTGCCCTACCAATGCCTGATCTGGACGAGGGCAAAACTGATCAGGACCTTATTTGAGCCCTGACAAATTTCTGCTCGGGTTCTCTGTTCATCCACTCGGTCCAGTAACAAGTTTGCATAAAATTTTTTATCGGGTGTTCCACAGTGTTATCCGTCTGCAATCGTTGATTGAGACAGGGTTCTTTTTTTTGGGATAGGGAATTGAAGTGTATCTCTCCGGATCTCAAACATGCAATTGCATTTTCTACCTCGGCTTTCATTGGTGATTTTTCCATTGGCCAATGATCTTCTTCTCGTATAACTAACTGGATTCCAACTTCTTTCGGCTTCTTGTAGGTCATTCTACCAAGCTGAGATTGGTATATAGTGTGAATTAACCTGGTGAAGTATTTAAAATTGATCAGTTCTATTATCATAAAAATGAATCATAAAAAGAAGAATTCCTCTCATCAATTTATGATAAAAAGAATTGATTAATGTTACGTCATAAAGTATTCTCAATTAAACGTTTACCGTTGAATTATATTTTATGAGAAATCATTTTAGTTAGTCTTGTCGTGAACGGCATCGAATAATATTGGAA
>CAVNZG010000085.1:0-25426 GCA_963693315.1 Diogma glabrata
TTCTTATTTCGAGATGATGTCATGGGTATGAGTTCATTTCTGGGTTTTAGCGGTGGTTATATATATGTATGTTACTTCTCAAAGCTGTTCGATCTTAACCTAACCCTAACATACATAAGTAATTATATATTAATAACAGCAAAACCTTTATTAAGAAATATGTTTCATTATTCTTATATCCGGCAAAGCAAAATTGATTTTTTTGTTGTTTGGTTATTAAATTTTCTAATCCAATTTTTCTTATTCTTTAAAACAAAATTGATTTTCTCTTTATCTAATATATATAAAGAAAATAATTATATTAATTTATTTTACCGGGTCACGACGGAAATGATATATATGTTTGTTCTTTTAATTAAAAGAACCAAAAAAAAATGTTGTTTTGTGCTTAAATGTCGGTTGTTTGTTTTGTTTTAGAATTTGTTTTATTACTTTTGGATTTTTATTTCTTAATTTAGAAAAAAAAAAGTCGGACAAGTGCGAATAAAATTCGCTCGCCAAGGGTTCCGTGTATGTAAAAGAACACAATATCAAAAATAAATGACATAAAGTTATGTTGTAAAGTCTTTATATCGCCAGACTATGGACGCATAACAGAATAAATGTTTAATCGTAAACGTCAATAGTAAATGTCAATCACATCTACATTGATCAAAAATGTTACTTGAGGTTAAATCTTATCCATAGCTGTTTATGTTAGCTAAAGAAATATTTAACCAGTATTTCAATGGTCTAAATTGGGAATATTTGTTCTATAAATCAGCGTCGAAATATAGGGTGGTATACATACACTTAAAATAGCACTTTTTTCATCAATAACTAAAAAACTGTGCATCGCAGAATTCTAAAAAATGTTGCAATGTTTCTTAAATTAAGTGTTCTTCCAAATGACATCCCACTCGTTTGGTTACAAAAAAGTTTTTTTTTACCCTCTTTACACCCATCCCCTAAACACACAGAAATATAATTATTTGAGAGTTCGCTGTAGTTTTCGTTCAAAATATAGCAAACTTCCTGTCTCTATGAATTTTTTTAATTTTTTCTGTCTATCAGTGTCGAAACGTGGGAGGAACGGGGGAGGAACGGTCTGGAATTTACACATTTTTTAGAATAACTCAAAAACTGTGTACCGCAAAATTCTAAAAATAATTGCAATGTTTTGGAAATTTTGTGCTCTTTCAAATGATATCCCACTCGCTTGGGCCAAAAAAAGTTTTTTTTTACCCTCCCCACACCCTTCCCCTTAACACACAGAAATATAATTATTTGAGAGTTCGCTATAATTTTCGTTCAAAATATAGCAAATTTCCTGTCTCTATGAATTTTTTCAATTTTTTCTGTCAATCAGTGTCGAAACGTAGGGGGGGGGAACGGTCTGGAATGTGCACATTTTTTAGAATAACTCAAAAACGGTGTACCAGAAAATTCTAAAAATAATTGCAATGTTTTGGAAATTTGGTGTTCTTTCAAATGATACCCCACTCGCTTGGGTCAAAAAAAGTTTTTTTTTACCCTCTTTACACCCTTCCCCTAAACACACAGAAATATAATTATTTGAGAGTTCGCTATAATTTTCGTTCAAAATATAGCAAATTTCCTGTCTCTATGAATTTTTTCAATTTTTTCTGTCAATCAGTGTCGAAACGTAGGGGGGGGGAACGGTCTGGAATGTGCACATTTTTTAGAATAACTCAAAAACTGTGTACCAGAAAATTCTAAAAATAATTGCAATGTTTTGGAAATTTGGTGTTCTTTCAAATGATACCCCACTCGCTTGGGTCAAAAAAAGTTTTTTTTTACCCTCTTTACACCCTTCCCCTAAACACACAGAAATATAATTATTTGAGAGTTCGCTATAATTTTCGTTCAAAATATAGCAAATTTCCTGTCTCTATGAATTTTTTCAATTTTTTCTGTCAATCAGTGTCGAAACGTAGGGGGGGGGGAACGGTCTGGAATGTGCACATTTTTTAGAATAACTCAAAAACGGTGTACCAGAAAATTCTAAAAATAATTGCAATGTTTTGGAAATTTGGTGTTCTTTCAAATGATACCCCACTCGCTTGGGTCAAAAAAAGTTTTTTTTTACCCTCCTTACACCCTTCCCCTAAACACACAGAAATATAATTATTTGAGAGTTCGCTATAATTTTCGTTCAAAATATAGCAAATTTCCTGTCTCTGTGAATTTTTTCAATTTTTTCTGTCAATCAGTGTCGAAACGTAGGGGGGGGGAACGGTCTGGAATGTGCACATTTTTTAGAATAACTCAAAAACTGTGTACCACAAAATTCTAAAAAAAATTGCAAAGTTTCTGAGATTTGGTCCTCTTTCAAATGACACCCCACTCGCTTGGGTCAAAAAAGTTTTTTTCACCCTTCCCCACCCCAATCCCTTAAAAACACAAAAATATAATTATTTGAGAGTTCGCTATATTTTTCGTTCAGAGTTTATCAAACTTCCTGTCTCTGTGAATTTTTTCAATTTTTTCTGTTTATTAGGCTCGAAATGCAAGGGGGGGGACCAACTTTTTGTGTCACTTTAGTGATAATAATTCAAAAACTATGCATTGCAAAATTCTAAAAAAACTGACAATATTTCTAAAATCAAGTGCTCTTTCAAATGACACCCCACATGATTTGGTTTTAAATTATGTTTTTACCCCTTAACATTCGCACCCCTTTAATAAATATAGTTATGAGTGTCTGCCACTTTTCTATATTTTTCATTAAAAACCTTCTCAATTTTCTATCATTCCAAATATATTTCAAGATTTTCGATGAAGTAGGGTCGGAGTTAATCGGGGCAATAAAACATCCCGAAAACGTCATTTTTCAAAATTATACAAAAAATGGTGAGGTGTAAAATTCCAAAATATATTTTTAAATAATGCTGAAATGAAGCCCTTTCATATGATACCCTACTCGTCTCGCTAAAAAAATGTATGTTTTCAAAGGCTTTACATCGTACCTCCTTAAAACAAACGAACACAACTTTATTTATTTTTTAACCCGCCATCTTGTGTGGATAGGTTAGTTTTATAAGCACCTCAAATTTTAAGTTCATCGGATTAATGGTTCACGAGATAATCGAAATAATGTGAAAAACACGTTGTACTCTCACCAATAGTGTTCCGTATAAAAAACGGAACCCTAAAAACATAGTGGTTTGGTTTATGAATAACGATTATTAATTGTTAATAATCAAATTAATATGTTTTAGAGGAATTTCAGGTAAATTATAAAATACTGCGATTCCATACATTTTAAATTTTATCCATGGTTTATAAAGCAATCCAGAGTTTCATTTACAGTCTTAACAATTCATTGACATCAAAATTCAACGTTTGATATTTCTAGTTAAGAAGACATTTTTTTTGGTTTAATTTAAACTATATCTCGTTCCGTATACAATTATTTGTTTTATTCGGCAGTGTTTATAAACGATGTTAATTTTTTCCCGAGTAGTTCCAATGTAAAATTTCTTTATTTGATGTTGCATCATTTGAGTCAATAATACTTCATAATATTTCATATTTTCCCGCATGGGATGAGAGGGAGGAACAATTTATGCTGATTTGTAATTTTTCTTATAAACTTTGATCCCCGCGTACTCCAGTTCCTACTATTGACATATGAGTTAACGTTAGATATCGCATTCCACTGGCAATAGCAGTGAGATATCACTATAGTCCGAGAGCTGAGCGACATAAAATTGCAAGCATTTTATAAAGGCTGATTTTTTAATATTATGTCACATATGTTGAGTAGAGAAATAGTCTTCAGTCAGTCAGCTGGATTGGTTAGCGTTTGGAGTGGGTTGGGCTCCAATGTTGTAAAAAACCATGTATCTTGCAACTACTTTATAAAACCTGAAAATTCGTTTGAGAGCAGAATATGAATTACAAATAAGTTTTATGATTGTCAGTCACTCCAATCCTGTAACCGTACGCGTCAGTCACGCGTTGAAGTTGTAAAAAAACGGTACATCGTGCAAGTACTTTATAAAATCTGAAATTTAGTATACAGGTTAAGAATATTATTATAATTACAAAAATGTAGTAAACTGACTTTGCTTCTGTAACAAATGCCGTCAGTCGCAAATAAAAGGTTGCCGTTCTGTAATACGGCGCGCTCAATAAATATTAACATATATTGAATGAAGTTTCTTTTTTCAATGGATATTCATTTTAAGCAGGTACATTGAAGCTGATCCACTCGAACGACTATTAAAATATATAATATTAAACTTAAATAACAAAATTAATAGAAACATATACAGATTTTAATAAAGTATATTCAACAAATTCCTTTTAGTCTTGAGTATGAAGTATGAGTCATCATTTTCTGGATCAGTTATATCTGACAATTCATCATCTGCATATTAATATAAGTGCAAGTGCAATAAGCGCAATGTTTAATTTCAAAATAATTAAATACGCAAGATAAACAGGCATATCACGTACAATCTATTACCTATTAGTTTGAAGACTTTCGAACAGTGTTTGCAAATTTAAGCGCATTGAATGACCATAATCGTTCAGATGTCATAACAAAAATTAAAGAATTCGTCTGCCAATTATACAATCAAAACAAACTTAAAACTGTAAATGAAGCTCGTCTCGCAATGTTTTCCAAAAACCTATAAATTTAAAGACAACGACGAAACTTTTAAAATTCATGCGAAAAGTTACGACCCATCAAATCTTCCGCCATGTAGATCTGAGCTTATTAACCACATTGATCGCAGTGCATACATTTCAAATATTTGGATGCACATTTTTTAGAATAACTCAAAAACTGTGTACCACAAAATTCTAAAAAAAATTGCAAAGTTTCTGAGATTTGGTCCTCTTTCAAATGACACCCCACTCGCTTGGGTCAAAAAAAGTTTTTTTTTACCCTCTTTACACCCTTCCCCTAAACACACAGAAATATAATTATTTGAGAGTTCGCTATAATTTTCGTTCAAAATATAGCAAATTTCCTGTCTCTATGAATTTTTTCAATTTTTTCTGTCAATCAGTGTCGAAACGTAGGGGGGGGGAACGGTCTGGAATGTGCACATTTTTTAGAATAACTCAAAAACGGTGTACCAGAAAATTCTAAAAATAATTGCAATGTTTTGGAAATTTGGTGTTCTTTCAAATGATACCCCACTCGCTTGGGTCAAAAAAAGTTTTTTTTTACCCTCCTTACACCCTTCCCCTAAACACACAGAAATATAATTATTTGAGAGTTCGCTATAATTTTCGTTCAAAATATAGCAAATTTCCTGTCTCTGTGAATTTTTTCAATTTTTTCTGTCAATCAGTGTCGAAACGTAGGGGGGGGGGACGGTCTGGAATGTGCACATTTTTTAGAATAACTCAAAAACTGTGTACCACAAAATTCTAAAAAAAATTGCAAAGTTTCTGAGATTTGGTCCTCTTTCAAATGACACCCCACTCGCTTGGGTCAAAAAAGTTTTTTTCACCCTTCCCCACCCCAATCCCTTAAAAACACAAAAATATAATTATTTGAGAGTTCGCTATATTTTTCGTTCAGAGTTTATCAAACTTCCTGTCTCTGTGAATTTTTTCAATTTTTTCTGTTTATTAGGCTCGAAATGCAAGGGGGGGGACCAACTTTTTGTGTCACTTTAGTGATAATAATTCAAAAACTATGCATTGCAAAATTCTAAAAAAACTGACAATATTTCTAAAATCAAGTGCTCTTTCAAATGACACCCCACATGATTTGGTTTTAAATTATGTTTTTACCCCTTAACATTCGCACCCCTTTAATAAATATAGTTATGAGTGTCTGCCACTTTTCTATATTTTTCATTAAAAACCTTCTCAATTTTCTATCATTCCAAATATATTTCAAGATTTTCGATGAAGTAGGGTCGGAGTTAATCGGGGCAATAAAACATCCCGAAAACGTCATTTTTCAAAATTATACAAAAAATGGTGAGGTGTAAAATTCCAAAATATATTTTTAAATAATGCTGAAATGAAGCCCTTTCATATGATACCCTACTCGTCTCGCTAAAAAAATGTATGTTTTCAAAGGCTTTACATCGTACCTCCTTAAAACAAACGAACACAACTTTATTTATTTTTTAACCCGCCATCTTGTGTGGATAGGTTAGTTTTATAAGCACCTCAAATTTTAAGTTCATCGGATTAATGGTTCACGAGATAATCGAAATAATGTGAAAAACACGTTGTAATCTCACCAATAGTGTTCCGTATAAAAAACGGAACCCTAAAAACATAGTGGTTTGGTTTATGAATAACGATTATTAATTGTTAATAATCAAATTAATATGTTTTAGAGGAATTTCAGGTAAATTATAAAATACTGCGATTCCATACATTTTAAATTTTATCCATGGTTTATAAAGCAATCCAGAGTTTCATTTACAGTCTTAACAATTCATTGACATCAAAATTCAACGTTTGATATTTCTAGTTAAGAAGACATTTTTTTTGGTTTAATTTAAACTATATCTCGTTCCGTATACAATTATTTGTTTTATTCGGCAGTGTTTATAAACGATGTTAATTTTTTCCCGAGTAGTTCCAATGTAAAATTTCTTTATTTGATGTTGCATCATTTGAGTCAATAATACTTCATAATATTTCATATTTTCCCGCATGGGATGAGAGGGAGGAACAATTTATGCTGATTTGTAATTTTTCTTATAAACTTTGATCCCCGCGTACTCCAGTTCCTACTATTGACATATGAGTTAACGTTAGATATCGCATTCCACTGGCAATAGCAGTGAGATATCACTATAGTCCGAGAGCTGAGCGACATAAAATTGCAAGCATTTTATAAAGGCTGATTTTTTAATATTATGTCACATATGTTGAGTAGAGAAATAGTCTTCAGTCAGTCAGCTGGATTGGTTAGCGTTTGGAGTGGGTTGGGCTCCAATGTTGTAAAAAACCATGTATCTTGCAACTACTTTATAAAACCTGAAAATTCGTTTGAGAGCAGAATATGAATTACAAATAAGTTTTATGATTGTCAGTCACTCCAATCTTGTAACCGTACGCGTCAGTCACGCGTTGAAGTTGTAAAAAAACGGTACATCGTGCAAGTACTTTATAAAATCTGAAATTTAGTATACAGGTTAAGAATATTATTATAATTACAAAAATGTAGTAAACTGACTTTACTTCTGTAACAAATGCCGTCAGTCGCAAATAAAAGGTTGCCGTTCTGTAATACGGCGCGCTCAATAAATATTAACATATATTGAATGAAGTTTCTTTTTTCAATGGATATTCATTTTAAGCAGGTACATTGAAGCTGATCCACTCGAACGACTATTAAAATATATAATATTAAACTTAAATAACAAAATTAATAGAAACATATACAGATTTTAATAAAGTATATTCAACAAATTCCTTTTAGTCTTGAGTATGAAGTATGAGTCATCATTTTCTGGATCAGTTATATCTGACAATTCATCATCTGCATATTAATATAAGTGCAAGTGCAATAAGCGCAATGTTTAATTTCAAAATAATTAAATACGCAAGATAAACAGGCATATCACGTACAATCTATTACCTATTAGTTTGAAGACTTTCGAACAGTGTTTGCAAATTTAAGCGCATTGAATGACCATAATCGTTCAGATGTCATAACAAAAATTAAAGAATTCGTCTGCCAATTATACAATCAAAACAAACTTAAAACTGTAAATGAAGCTCGTCTCGCAATGTTTTCCAAAAACCTATAAATTTAAAGACAACGACGAAACTTTTAAAATTCATGCGAAAAGTTACGACCCATCAAATCTTCCGCCATGTAGATCTGAGCTTATTAACCACATTGATCGCAGTGCATACATTTCAAATATTTGGATGAATGCACATAAAACAAAACCAACTACAGAGATGGCCGTTAAAAATGGTTGGCTTGAAATAGCCGGACGTTATGAGTTTCATTGGTTTGAAGGTTAACAACTTCCAATTTTCGTAAAATATGTAGTTATTAACGAAAACGATGTTTCAGGTAATAGATTATACGTGTGATTACGCATGTTTATCTTACTTATTTAATTATTTAAACATATTGCACTTCTATTAATTTGCAGATGATGAATTGTCAGATAAATCTGATACAGATAATGATGATTCAAGTTGATGTATCCCCAAATAGTTATCCATTAATTTTGTAAATTTGCAGTAGAGAATAGCTTGTGTAATAATAGTTCAAGAATGTCAAACCCAATAGCTATTATGCAGTTGAACTAGAATTTTAGAAAATAGCTGGTTAAGAAAAATAATATAAACGCAGTTATATTCCTGATAGGATATTAATTAACACTTGCTTTTATTTTAATTTTAAAAATTTCACCTTTACACCAACTATAGAAATTAATAAAACTTCTTGTAAACCCTTGTTTACACTTGATACCCATAATGTTTATAATGATGCAAGTTTTTACAACACTTGAAAATCTTGTTGTTGTTCTGGGCTCCTGGTTGAGTGAATCTGAAATTCTTGCTAATTGGTTTCCTCACTTGATGAAATTATAACAATTTTTGTAATTCTTCCTGAATAGTGTTCTTTATTGATTTCTTGAACAGTTGAATTTGAATAGGACTAACATTCAAAATTTCATGACTTATATGTATACTAGAAGTTTTATTTAACTAAACTTAAGGTTAGTTTATTTGCAGATGATGAATTGTCAGATATAACTGATCAAGAAAATGATGACTCAAGTGATGTTTACAACAACTGCAGCGACTCATATTAGAATGCTATTTCATACACAAGACTAAAAGGAATTTGTTGAATATACTTTATTAAAATCTGTATATGATTCTATTAATTTTGTTATTGAAGTTTAATATTATATATTTTAATAGTCGTTCGAGTGGATCAGCTTCAATGTACATGCAATAAAATGAATATCCATTGAAAAAAGAAATTTCATTCAATATATGTTAATATTTATTGAGCGCGCCGTATTACAGAACGGCAACCTTTTATTTGCGACTGACGGCATTTGTTACAGAAGTAAACTGACTGACTACATTTTTTGTAACTATAACATTCATCTGTATACTTAATTTCAGATTTTATAAAGTACTTACACGATGTACCGTTTTTTTACAACTTCAACGCGTGACTGACGCGTTTGGTTACAGGATTGGAGTGACTGACAATCATAAAACTTATTTGCAATTAATATTCTGCTCTCAAACGAATTTTCAGGTTTTATAAAGTAGTTGCAAGATACATTGTTTTTTTTACAACATTGGAGCCCCACCCACTCCAAACGCTAACGAATCCAGCTGACTGACTGAAGACTATTTCTCTAAAATATAATATTAATATTAAAAAATCAGCCTTTATAAAATGCTTGCAACTTTATGTCGCTCGCCTCCCCTACTACTAGTCAAGGTGATATCTTAGTGGTTCTAGCGGATGAACTGTATTAAGTAAATGGTTGCACAGTTGGCTATGGAATATTTCTGGCTTCTTCTAAAGGGAAATAAATGTAAAAAGAAATTATAGAAATATTTTTCAGATTAATTTTGGCTATGAATTTGTTCAGGTATGCCCTATTATGATCCGGACCGAATCAGGGTGTAATAAGGTAAATCCTAATAGGGCATTTGCATCCGGCGCCTATCAGAAATCATACTTGATTTCACTACTAGGGCGTGCCGTATTTGTCCTGAGCCGGCCCGGATTTCGAAGACCTATCTCATCCCTAGTAGTAAATGCCGGACCAGGGCCGGATCAGAATCATATCTGATTTTCCAATTAAGGTATGCCCTATTTGTCCTGACCTGGATGCCGATTATGGAATGCAATTTAACCAAAATCGCATCGCTTTTAATAAATTTTGTGTACAAACACAAAATGTTTCATAATTGTATTAATTAAAGTATTAATTAAAGTAAAAAATAATAAAATGAAAGTAGACCAATTTTTTGTGGATATTTTTTAGGCAATAATTATCACTGTACGCTGTCAAATAAACATTACCTTTTGAGGTAGTATTTTCATATTGCTTATATGTGAGAAAAGTGCAAAGATGTTACAAATCTTGAAGGATTTGATCATTTATTGCAGTTATATAACTTTTAGATTAAAAAATTAAGAGAACAAATTTAAAAAACTTATGTATTTATTTTAATTTATTTGTTGGTTGTTTCATAATCATTTTGAAAATTGTTCAGACTCTAAATTATACCGTAGATGTAGAATATGCTCATAGTATGATTAGTGGGGAGGGTTACTACTTAAAAGGAGATTAATTCATTGAGTTGGTTAATGAAATAAGTGGAGTCTTATTTAGTTTTGAGGGCATAGAAGTTTTTTACGTTAAAAATGTTTAAAGAAATGTGTTTGAAAATCTGGGATAGAAATATGGACTAATTGTACGCTAGTGTACTTATGTAGGATACGATGGGTCTTTTCGGTATTTTAGATGCATGTATTTTGGGGAGATCGTTCGGCTGGTTACTATTATATGTTTTTAGTTATTACGCTGATGCATTATTTTTCATTTAGTTCTTTTATAATACTGAATTGTTTTTAGTTTGTAGTGAGTTTTTTAAGTCACGTTTTAGAACTGTGCTTGCTAGAATTCCTGAGTAAGAGGTTTAATTTATTAATATACTCAGTTTTTGACATGGCTATTTGTGGACTCGACAGGTTTCATTTGTGGACTCGACAGGTAGAATGATCACATTGGGATGTTTCCGAAAACTTATAGTTAATATTAAATATTGGGTATGAGAATCTTAGCTGTGGATTGATCGTTACAGTGGAAGAGTTGGTGGTCCTTGATAAAGATTCCTATTCTAAAGTGAATGAGGTCTATTTTTTTAGTTCAGTTCGCCGATAAGGATTGCTTGTTCTGTATCGGCTATAGATCGAAACATAGAAGATGAATAAAAAATAGAGAATTAAGAACGAATAGAGAATTAAGTTTTGTGTTGAGAAATGGAATCGTTTGTTTGAACTTGTTAGATAATAAAAAAAAGAAAGGGTTCGTACTTGCCTGCTTCGTTTAAACGAACGATTAAAAATATTTCGCTAGATTTTTCAGCCTTCAATGTTACTCTGCAATAAATTTAAAGTTTTTCTATATTAAATACTTGATTAAGTTTGGCAGAATTTCACGCTATGGTAATATTTATAGATGCAATTTGTAGATGTGTTCATGAGTATAGCATTAATCACGTTTTTATTACATCGAGTTGCCACACATTTTTGAATTGGTTTAAATTTTTTACTGTTGAAGAGAGAATAAAAAAAACATTTCGTAGAAGAAAATTTTTTTGTCGCGAGTGGTTCTCTCTTTATATCTCGGAGCAGTTTTGAAAACCCACGGGTTTCGTATATGTTCAATTCAATGTGTCTTATGAACTATTTGACAGATTTTGAATTTTTTTTTGTGTTTAAAAGTAAAAGTAGGTCTTTTTTGGTAAAAATAGTAATTTGGTAAAATAATATCTTTTGATAATTTATTATAAAAATAAAATTGGGGTTTGGCTAGTTGATATTCCCCTTGTTTTTTATATCTTCCCTTATATTTGATTCACTCCTGCAAACAAAATCAAAATTACATACTTACAGGAAACCTATATTACCAAAACATGTTTACTGAGCTTAAAGATTTAACACCAAAGAACAAAAACTGCAAGACGCAAAAAACAATCTATAAAATAAATTGCAATCTATATAAAATAAATAATCCACTAAGTCCTATATAGGCGAATTCTGCCAGTCCTTAAATAAAAAGATGTATCAAAATCAGTTTTACACAAAAGTAATGGATTTTAGATCAAAATCGTTACTAATACACATACACAAAATATTAAGCAAAATCGCTTTCAAAGCGAATCGCATTCCATAATCGGCATCCTGAGCCCTATTTCATTTTAATAAATTTCATTTGGTTAAAATTCACTAGAGTATTATCCATTTTAGATATACATAGTTTGCGAAATTTCACATATACTATACTTTAGTTATCGTTTCTCTGCGTTATGAATACATATAGGTAAGTATAAAGTTAGAATATTTTTACAAACATTTTTTCTAACGTATGTAGTAGTAAATTTTCTAATTTTTCAAATGAATGTTAAAGAAAATTTTCTATTTTAAATGATCCGGGCCTGGTCCGTTTCTAGTATGGCGGCCTGATCCGGTTTGGATAGTTTGAGGCGTTACATTACTGATCAGGACCTCAGTAGTAGGGAAAGCCGTATCCGGTCCAGATCTGAGCCCTTACATAATGCTAGTCGGCATTATGCATTACATAGCATTATATTCTTTAAATATTAATTTAAGTGGATTTGTAGTGTAAATATTTACTTAAACCAAAAAGTTTATTTTAGAAAATTCTAAAAAAAAAGAAAGTATATTAATAATTTTGAAGAACGGATGACTTAATAGATGGCTTACTCACTGATACTGGCCTGACAGCACTTCTATACTTATAAAGCACATCTATTCTTAAACATGAACAACTACACTTATAAAACTACCATTTTCACTACGCGACTTTTGCAAGGTCGTGTAGCCTATTTAGATGAAACTGGAGCCCCATTCCCGAACACATATTTGTCAATTTCACCAAAATGCTTAACAACTTTGTATAAAAATGGTATTCTGTAACACATATTTGTGTATATTAGATACAAACCAATTATAACAAATTTTTACAAAGTTATAACAGATTTTTGACAACTAACTTTTTTAATCTTAAAAGATGCAAAATAAAATAAAAATATTGTTACGATTGCAGAAAAATCTAGCTAGACGATTACAGAAAAATCTAGACGATTACGGTTACTTCTAGGAAAATCAAATCAACAAAATACTACAACAAATTAATGAAATGAATAAAGTTGTTGTTGTAGATATTCTTAGAATTAAGGTCAACATAAATAAGTGATATTATGAATCAAATCAACGTAACGTAAAATAATCGAATATTCTACTATTTTCTCAAGGTTTCTGGAAAGTGACCTCGAATTATCTAGAAGTATTGCAGAAGGTATATAAGAAAATTACCTCTTGTAGTTTTTTATTAGTCCTATTTTAAACCTGCTATAGTGAAGTTATAATTATAAAAGTGATTTTTAAATTAGTTTTTGTGAATAAAGTTTAAAGTGTAATTAAGTAGAAATAATTTGTGTATTATTTTAAACGTTGTATTACTGGAAATTTCTACAATCAACCGTTGGAGTTAGGAATATTGTCTGCTGTATTGTTTCCCGTTGTTGTGGAACAATTAAGAAGTTGAATACTTAATCAAACCTGGTGTGTTTGCTTACTAATCAGTGATCGAACTCAGAAAGAGATTGGAAATTGCGTTTATCGAATTGAGAGTAAGGCCAATTCGAAGGAAGGTTAGAAAAACGTAACAATATGTTTAATAAATAAATACGTTTTAATAATATTTATATAAAAGTATGATTATTTAATATTATTAAAGACTTAATTTTGCGTTATAAATTAATTTTTACGCCAATCGATGAAATTTGTATAAAAAAGTCAACACACAAAACATAAAGCAAAATTGTGATTTTAACAGTAACTATATTGTTCTTGTCAGATTCACAATATTGTGTTGAATTTTCACCAAATTGGTGTTACATAATACGAAATTCACAATATTGTGTGAATTTACAATATTGTCATTACATTTATGTGTTCGGGAACAGGGCCCCCGTCTATTACGTAGTTGAAGTTTTCAATTTTCTCTCTCCCTCCTCCACTCTTCCTTTCTCTTATGGTGCGCAAATATTTTATTGTTAGCACAAAAACCTTAGACCTCAACCCGAGCAAAAAATTGATTACCGTTTATTTTATTTTCGTCAAAGTATTAACTCTTGAAAGTTGTAAAAATCTTACCTAATAATATGGGTACAGCAAAGGCAAAACCGTTAGAAAAAAAAGAAATTACTTCGCCCTTATTCTATTGATTGGTATGTTACCTCTGTCGCTTCATGTCAACCATTTTATAAATTTGGACATCTAATGAGACATGAAAAAGTGTTACTACCTATGGTGATAATCTAAAAAGGAAATGCCTCCCTAGAGGAAGAGATCTCCTTGCACGTAAATATTATTAACGTTATAGGTAACTTCTGGTATATTGAGATGAGATCATTACCGCGTATTTTCTAAGCATCTAATCATCTGACTATTGCCATATTGATAATCTTAATTGATCACCTCAAAGAAATAAATAGAGTTAGAATTTTTGTAGATAATATCAAAAAAAATTAAAAACTTTATAAATTCGTGGCGTTGTGCCGTAGCATTAATTAATAAATGTTTTCAAAGTATAAAAAAATTATTTTCTGCGGAAACGTAACAAATCATATATTATTTTGTATTCAGATACTAACTTTCCAATTTATAAATATTTTGATATATTAGAATAGTCTAGATTCCAATCTCTACAATATTGCAAAAATTAGAACGTAAACGAAATTGACTATTGTGTTTTATTGTCATAAAATATTTATAAAATTAATAATTGTTGATTTACTGTACATGCAATTTATATTAACAGAATTTTTATATAATCTTATGACAACTCCAACAGTTATAGTATACTTTAAAATTTTTATTTGATTTGCATGTGAAGATTCGTAATTAATAGGTTGAAACCAAAGAGGAGACTTTGCTCAATTCAAAGTTAATTAGACGATTTTCTAATTTCTGTGCTATATTATATGTTTCATAAATTTTAATTAATTAATTCATTAATTAATAAAACTTTTTTAAACTTAATTTAATTTTTTAAATTATTTAATCGATTGTTTCAATACTGTTCCATAAACATCATCATAATGATATTCAAACTTAACAAGGTTAAATTGTTCATACAATAAATTTACTTTTGCAATAAAAGAAAAAGTTGAAGGACATATTATTTCCCATACTAATTCTTTATTTGTTTATACATACTATACTCTTTGCCTTAAAAATTTGTATTGTTATAATTACAAATTAATTTATTAGTTCCTATTGAAGAACTAATAAATTAATTTGTAATTATAACAATACAAATTTTTATGGCAAAGAGTATAGTATGTATAAAAAAATAAAGAACTAGTATGGAAAATAATATGTCCTTCAACTTTTTCTTTTATTGCAAACGTAAATTTATTGTTTAATCATTGAATTTTAATGTCTTAAGAAAAATATAATATTTAATCAAACAAAGTGGTAATATTCAATTTATTTACACCTATTTCCTACTTTGAAAAGTAATTTCGTTTTTGGAAAGTTTATTTGTAGGAGAACCCAAAATTTGTGCTACATGTGATTATGGGTTTTCCAAACATGTGTGAAGTTGAGGCATCTTGCACCAAAGTTTCAACAAACCCTTTAGCACTAGTAGCTCACAATAGTTTTTTTTGTAACACATGCATAAAAAATATTCAATTTTGTACTAGAATAGAATAAAAGAAAAAACTACTTTTCCGCACAAAATATTTTGTAAGCCTGGACCGTAACGCCGCCTGCATGTGAGATTTGTAGTTAATTCTATTCAATATATAATATTTTTATAACACTAAAATATCTAAATAATAATTTAAATAACTTATCATATAGTAAAAACAACTTAAACACATTGCATCATTTTGAATTACAAGAAAAAACAATTTATTTGGGTTTTCAAAGTTTACAATTTTGACGGCTTAGTTGAATTACTATGTTGTTTTTTATATTCCCGGTAATTGGATTCTTATGTTTATTTTTACCGGTAGTCTTATTCTTATAAATTACAACTATTACAATGAAGATGACGCACTTTAAGTATTTAAAAATCTTAAATTTGCTTATAACTTTGTTAAATAAATGATTAAATTAACAATTAAATAAATATTTATAAATTTTATGCACTTGTTACAAAAAATAGTGTGTATTACTAGTGTGAATGCGTTTCCAAACAAGAGTTAGTTTGCCGCACGACCGTAGGGAGAGTAATACAATCTACTATTGTATATCTCATGTAGAGAATATACGCAGTTTTGTGCTTGTATATAACCGGAATAAATATATTTTATTCCATACATGATTTAAAAATGCTAAAAATCTGAACACCGCAAATCAGTATCAAAACGTTTAGAACACAAGAAAATGGCATCTAAAACATTTTTTTATTCAAGTAGACCTTGTAGTAGGAAAGGCGAGCGACATAAAATTGCAAGCACTTTATAAAGGCTGATTTTTTAATATTATGTCATATATGTTGAGTAGAGAAATAGTCTTCCGCCAGTCAGCTGGATTCGTTAGCGTTTGGAGTGGGTGGGGCTCCAATGCTGCAGCCCCCAATTATAATTTATTGATTTCTTAAACAGTTGAATTTGAATAGGACTAACATTCAAAATTTCATGACTTATATACTAGAAGTTTAACTAAACCTAAGTTTAGTTTATTTGCAGATGATGAATTGACAGATTTAACTGATCTAGAAAATGATGACTCAAGCGATGTTTACAACAACTGCAGCGACTCATATTAGAATACTATTTCATGCTCAAGACTGAAAGGAATTTGTAGAATATACTTTATTAAAATCTGTATATGATTCTGTAAATTTTGTTATTTAAGTTTAATATCATATATTTTAATAGTCGTTCGAGTAGATCAGCTTCAATGTACATGCAATAAAATAAATATCCACTGGTTTTTTCACCATGTTTTCAAAATTTTGTTGGGGCATACCACATTCGTTCGTGAATGAATTTTGATGACACTTTGGAAAAAGATGCAAATATGTAAACATGTATGACAAGTAACTGATTGGTTTTTGAGCGATGGTGAACAAAGTGATTCGGGGTCTTCCGAGCACCTGTTTTTTTGAAAGCTTAAAAACATCTGTACCTGATAATCGAAGACAATGGATGAAACTTGGTACATAAGCATTTAGTACGGTTCACAGCAGTTCTGCATCCCAACTTTTGGGTTTTTACTTCCGGTAAAAAATTTTTTTTTGTAATTTTGAAAGTTTTTTGAGTGTCCTTATGCACACTACAGCCTACAAAAATGAAGTGATTATGATGGAACTTATGAAAAGGGTTTCAATTAGTGTGAGAAGATATTGATCATCTTTTGGGACACATTGATCAGAGTGCGCGGGGGTTCTACGATACAACTGCTGACTTTTCACACTTTGTTTTTAAAGTTTGTTGGGAGCATACAGACTTCATTCATTAATCAATTTTAATGACATTTTGAAAAAAGATTGAGACTTAAATGATAAAGAATTGATTAGTTTTTGGACAGTATTGGGATAAGAGGTGAGGGCCTCTCGAACACAGGTTTATTGTGTCACCATTTTTTCAATATTTGTTGTGAGCATACCACATTCGTTTGTGAATGAATTTTGATGACGCTTTGGAAAAAGATGCAAATATATATGGCAAGGAACTGATTGGTTTTTAAGCGATAGTGAACAATGTGGTGGGGGTCCCCCGAGCATCTGTTTTTTGAAAGCTCAATAACATCTCTACCTGATAATCGAATTGGATGAAACTCGGTACAACTCGGTAGCACGGCTCATAACAGTTCTGCATTCCAACTTCCGGTTTTTCACTTCCAGTATAACTTTTTTTTTGCAATTTTTTGAGTTTTTTTCAGTGTGTTTATGTACACTACAGCCTACAATAATGAAGTGATTATGATGAAACTTACGAAAAGGTTTCAATTAGCTTCAGAAGATAATTATCATCTTTTGGAACGCATTGATCAAAGTGGCGAGGAGTCTACCATAAAACTTTTTTTTTTAATAAAATGGGTTGTGTAGTAGGCACTACAATATATGTTACAACAACACATAAAACCTTTTTAGTATTAGCTCCGAAAAATGATTACTTTTGAAACTGTTTAGAGTCCGCAAACTTCTATTTTAGCAGCCTAGTACTTAAAGTCGTAATGACAACACTTTAGCGGATTCAAAATTTGTTTATTCGGAGATCTGACAATTGAATGAATTTTAAAACTTTATTCATTTATTAATTCATTTTATATTATAATAATTTTAGGTACGCCAGTATACAAATTAAGCAATAAATTAGAAAAAAAAATCCTAAGAGCTAATACAAAAAAACGTTGTATGCAACACGTACGCAAATGGCTTTAGCAGACTCATCTTCATATTACGGAAACATTACGATTCGTCCGCTAAAACCATATTTTGCGTACTTGTTACATAAACTATTATTTAAGACCAAGGTCCCACAACAACATACGTTCTAAGTATGTAAACACAATAAATCCTATCACATACAAAATATGACATAGCGCCAATATTTCGTGAGAGGACAGGGAAAATAAAAATAAAATAATAGATAAAAAGCAAATTTGTTTTAAAAATTTGCAGGAACAAAACTAAAATGTGTTCGCCAATACCCCAGCTGATTTTTCACACTTTGTTTTTAAAGTTTGTTGGGAGCATACAGGCTTCATTCATAATCAATTTTAATGACACTTTAAAAAAAGATGGAAACTTAAATAACAGAGAACTGATTAGTTTTTGGACAATATTGGGCTAAGTGGTGGGGGGCCTCCTGAACACCTGTTTATTGTGTCACCATTTTTTCAATGTTTGTTGGGATTATACCACATTCGTTCGTGAATAAATTTTGATGACACTTTGGAAAAAGATGGAAATATATATGGCAAGGAACTGATTAGTTTTTGAGTGATGGTGAACAAAGTGGTTGAGGGACCCCGAGCAGCTGTTTTTTGAAAGCTCAATAACATCTGTACCTGATAATCGAATTGGATGAAACTTGGTAAATGGCCCTTCCGAACACCTGTTTATTATGTCATCATTTTTTCAATGTTTGCCTTGGGCATACCACATTCGTTCGTGAATGAATTTTGATGACACTTTGGAAAAAGATGCAAATATGTATGGCAAAGAGCTGATTATTTTTTGAGCGATAGTCAACAAAGTGGTGTGGGGTTCCCGAGCACCTGTTTTTTTTAATATCAATAGCATCTGTACCTGATAATCGAATTAGATGAAACTTGGTACATAAGCATTTAGTACGGTTCACAACACCTGGTGATAATTCAAAAATTTCCTGGTGATAATTTTAAAATTAATTGCAAAATCATTTAATTAATTTTTTTTCTAAAGATTAATTAATTAAGTACCTATGAAAAAAAAAAATTTGCTGAAATCGGTTAAGTCGTTCTTGAGCAATTTGATTTCAAAGTTTTCTCGGATTGACAAAATTTTCATCTTCATGAAAAGTATGCACTTTAAAAAAATTTTAAAATAAGTTGTATCTTTTATTTTGTCTATCCTACTTATATGCCAAGTTTCAAGAAAACCAAAAATGGTCAAGTTTTCACAACTCGGTCTGAAAACATGTTTCTTCTACGGCAGAATTGAACAGCAAATGAGCTCTGAAGCTATGCAGATGACTAACAGATGCTAGTTCTGAAGCTATGTTCGTCGATTTAAAGTTTAAACTACAAACAAGGATATTATTAAGATGGATTATTATTTTGGATTTCTCTTAACTTGGTTCAGCTGCGTCTATTAACTGTATAGCCTCTTCTACATGGAGACTAGACATGTAATTGTTCACTAATCATCACCTCCGCATGCTTATATATCGCTAACATAACAACCGCACTAATTTTGGGAACAATATTTCGAATAAATGTTAATGTAATTTCAAGTTTCACCACAGTTATAGAATTTGGCTACTGGTTGATTTAAATCAATGTCATTTAACTTTGTTTGTCATCCAGTGCAATTTCAATTAAAGTAACAATTTAGCTTTCGCCTGATCGTCATTTTATTCGTGTTATCTACGTAAAATAAAAATGGTAACTAGAACCCATGCAATATATTTTCTGCTTTATATTGACTGCTCTTTTGTTACTGTGATGTGATTGGGTTCAGAAGATTCACTGTGCTTAAGAGTTATAACGGTAGAGTCACACAAACCGGCAAGATCCTAAGAGAGAATGATTGTGAAAAACAATTCACCTATACTTTAACTTAGGTAAGACACTGGAGCTTAGAATGTCATAATAAGGGGAAATCTTGATCGTTACTATACGGAGCTCTGGATACAGGATACCTTCAACTTTTAAACAAAACTAATTCATACAATGGAGCATAAAAAAACTACAAACTAGACGGTTCTGGTTTGAACCCAGCAACACCCATGGTGACGACTTGGTGGTCATGCTCAGAGGATAACAAAACAACTAGACTTTGAAAACTAGATAATGCTAACCAAATGGAGGGATAGGTGTATTTAATTTAATTAAATCTTGACAAATGAATTTATGTTTTCTTTTCATAATTCCATTATGCTATGTAAGCACAACTTCGTTCGACCTTTTGTCGGAAAAAAAATTTCTTGGATAAAAATCTTATGCAGTAACCTTTAACATTAAAAAAAGTGCATGCATATGATATTAAAACTAAAAGAAAAATTTATTAAATTAACAGAGAAATTTATCATGTGGCTAAAAAAACTTTTAGGCTGTCAGTTTTTAATTTCGTTTTAATGTTTTGCTTAAAAGAAATCGAATTTGATTTTTTGTTATGTTTTAAAAGAAAGTGAAAATAGAAAAAAAATTGGGAATATAAGTATGTAATAAAAAAATTCAGAAAAAAACCTATTAAGTTTTTTGTATAAGCCAATGAACTTTAATATTTTATGTTTTTATTGTTATATTTGTTATTTTTTTCTTTTGATTTAAGATATATACTTGACCATTTTGTAATGGTTCATTAATCGTAAAATGAATCAAATTGGTGGGTTTGCCTCTTGTTTGTTTTGGTTAATGATGTATGATATAAAATTAACCTTCTAATATTATTGTTTTCAAGCTAAGGTTGCACGTTGTATCAACATAACTTACAATTTATACTTAATTAAGCCTTCTAGTGTGATACTTGAAGGGGCGGAAATATTTTGTAGTTTACAAAATAGTGATCAAAAATTTAGCCGTAGTTAGCCGGAATAGGTTGAATCAGTTAAACATTGTTAATGTTAAATTCTAAAATGTTGTTTGGAATGTTAGCTTTGGTTGACAAATAAGCAAAGCGATGTAGCTAACCAACTTACGGTAACATAGAACGAGGAAGTTGATAAACTCTTCGTAAACAAACTGTGTTGGGCTCTTAAGACAAACAAGCTAAATAACTTACGGAAATTCGATATTGCCATTCTTTAGGGCTCCTGCACCGTTTTCTGTAATTAAATTTGATCAGAACTTATATGCAAAAGTATATATGCAACGAATTCGAATATGAACTATTTATTGAGGGTTCACCCAACTAAAAACTTAACACAATATCTTTTCATAATATAAACATTTATTGTTGCTATATAATTTATGACCTAGATTTTAACAAAATTAATTAAAAAAAAAACAAATAAAAGCGTGTAAAAAGTTATTTAGGTATTTAGACCACCGTACTGGGCGGGTTTAAAAAGTTAAGCCACACAAACATAAAGTTGGACCACATACAAAACACACACAAACATTTTATATTTGCCGATATGTGATTAGTTTTGTATAACAATCGCTGTGCGTTGTCACCACAATTTGTTATTGTTTCTTATTATGATCTAACTAATCACGCATTAGGATATAACTAATTCATTACAAAACTGTAACGAATGATATGTATGAGCTTGGCCGAAAAATATAGCTTATTTATAGCTCAAAAATAAAATTCGTATCCCATCGATTTTTATATATTAATAAATATGGCAAATGGAAGTATGCAAACAGTACAACAAAATAAAATGACATAGGGATATAAAAACTTTGCTCTAAACAATTAAATTACAAATTAAATAATGAATTTGTAATTAAATAATGTAGTAATGTAATTAATTATGTAGCGGAATTTTATTTTACTCATCAGGAAGAGTTTATTGTTTGGATATTGCAATTGCAGTTGCTTATACAATTGGTTTGGTGATGTTTGAGAACAACCTCCTTGTCACGATTAACCACAGTAAGCATTTTTGGACATTTTTCGGATGGATAAACAGATATACTTTAAACGTCAATAACTTTAACTTGCTTTATAACTTTTTGTAAGTTTTTCTATAATTTTGAATGCTGACTCATACAAATACAAATATTTATAGCGATGATGATATCACTTTATTATAAACATCCGTTAATGCTCCAGGCCTGTGACCATGTAACTGCCTAACGATATATTACGTTAACTTTCAACAAAAAAAAAAACACGAGACATCATTTTCATGACTTAAAATGGCGAAATATATGGAATACTTGATGTTGTGGTCAGAAATCTTACAAAAATGTTTTATATAAAATGTTTTTGTTCTCTACTTATATTTTAGTTCAATACTTGGGTTTCAGAATTTCAACAAGATCAAGAAACTATATACAACCTACTAGGCCATTGGTCACACCATTGTAATTTATGCGACACTGGTTTGATAATTATAGCAATGTTAAATATCGAGGAAAAATTATTAGCTTGCTTGCTCGGACAAAATGAGCGCTTATACAACTTTATATGCGAGCTTTAATCATTGCGGTAACGAGTGTGTTACATTATTGAGTCACTTATCCACTAACTGGATTAATCACCCATTATTAACCTTTGGATCCCAATTTTGGGTCATGCTCCTGTAACTTTTAAAAAAAATTGTTTTGCGCTTCTTAGGTTATTTTAATTTCCTACATCTAAGCCCGAAATATTGCCCTATGTCATAACTTATTATATGATAGGATTTATTGTTCGTTATCCATTCTATAAAAAAACAACCCAGCTCCACCAGATTAAAAAAAATTTTTTACCCCTCGTCACTCCCAGTCTCTCAAAATATTAAGTTTAAATATTAAGACAGTTTACTTTTCGTTGGAAATTTACCAAATTTTCTCATCATCGTAATTTTTTTTAATTTTCTGGTCCATTATGATCTGCACTAGCAGCGGGAGCAAACACGGAAAATGTGCTTATTTTCAACGTTTATCACAGACGCCGCTGCCTTAATTTATTTGTTAAAGAAAAACGAAAGCCGTAAAATTCAGATTTATCGCTTGTTAAATTTTGAACTACAACTTCGAACGAATTCGATTCGCACCTCATCGAATTTTTCACTTTAATTTTGAACTAGAAACCATGTAATATCGGCTAAAGAAAAACCACTCTAAGAGAAAAACCACTCAAATGAAGTTTAAATACCAAATGTGATTAAAAATATGAATCATCAAAGCAACTTGCTAGTTTTATAAGTTCAATTCAATCAGGTTTTCATTGCTTCTGACATTGAAGGAATCGTTAGTTATTTTTTTTAAAGTCAAAATTGTAAAATAATTTAAAGATAAATTTGACATTCTCAATTAAGAATTAACAGAAAACAAACAAAAAATAAAACAGTTTCGATTAATTTCGATTAAAAAGGGAAATTATTCAATAATTACCATTATCACAAGCATCATGATCTTCGTATTATGATATGCAAACTAAAATGATTATAATTCAATAAATTTTATAAAAAATATATATTTAATTTTGCACAAATTAATTTTTTTTTATGGTTTTCACTTTCACGACCATAGAAGAAATATAATAGCGATAATGACACACTTTTTATTTTCTTGAATTTTATTTTTATTCCAAAATTATTTTAATTTTTAAGGAAACGAACCATAATAATTCTTTTTTTTTTGGTTAATGTTAATTTAATTATAATTAAACAAACAAATGAACTTCTTTAAATTTCACAAAAAAACACCAGCAAAAATTTTTTAAATCAACAAAACCACTTTTTTTTAAATTTGATTTTCATTCGAATTCACACCAAAAAGTAGAAAATAACAATAATACATATAATATTATAAATTTTAATTTAATTTCACTTTTATTTTTGTGTTTTTGCAACACTACAATACTTATTACGATCAGACGTCCATAATTAGAGTAAGGTAAGTATGAATAAAGAACAAAAAAAAACTGGTCGCGACGATGGGTGTTGAATAAAAAAAAGCACAAAAAACAAGACAGCAAAAAAGAAACTTAAAAAAACGAATTCAACGTAAGACGGAGAACTCACAACATAGTGATTCAAAGTTTGCAACGCGACTAAACGTTAAAATAAATTTAGAGTTTTTGTTGTTGTTTCTATTGAAACATATGATTTTCTTAAAAATAAAGATATACGTACAAAGAAAACGAGTTGTTTTGGAGAATAAGATTTTGTTTTTCTTTTTTAGATTTTGAGTGTATAACAAACATTGAATACAAGATATGAAGACACAAGGAGAGTGTATTTTTTTTTGTTTTATTTAAAATCGTTACTGCTCTTTGTCTCCTTGGTTGTTGCAAATCGAAATAATTGGAAATTATGAATAAATCTTAAAAAATCTCAGCGGCAGGTATATCCGATAGAAATAGGTAGATTTCGGGATCAGACAGTTTTGTGTAGAAGTGGAATCGGATTCATCAGATTATTTTAGCATTTCTCGACGTTTTAGGACCTACTGATTCTAAAAAATAACAGAGAGTGTGCTTAAGACCACACGGCAGAAGTGAAAACTTCATTGGCAATCGCAATCAATTGATATCGTATTAGTAGTATTTGGATCGTATTAGTAGAATAAATGAAAAACAAGTCAGAACGATAAACCGCTAGCTACACACACTAACCTCACAATGTAAACCAAATAATTGTCAAAATAGCACTCATATGCCAATAGCAGGAACTAAAGTACGCGTGGTTGTCACACTCATAGATCAACAAGTTTAAATTTTACAAATCCTCCTGCGGAAAGCTAAGCAAATTCATTGGTATTAATGCGCATTGTTGCCGTTTGCAAATCACTATCGCTAAGTGCCACCATTTTTAATTATTTTATTTATCATGATTGCCATCCATGTTTAATCATACATAAGCTATGCTTCTTTGTATAGAATTTATGCGATTTTCGTCTCGTAATTGTGAGCTTTAAATCGATATAATCGATTTTATCAAGTAACAAGTTACAAGTATTAAGTCTTTACTTAATTTTAGAAATATGTATTACATACAATTCCAAACCGACAACATATTTGGTGAGATGATAAAATTCCAATACATATAATTTTGATGTACAAATGTAATTGTTTCAGGTTATACTGTCTTTCTTAAGTTATTTTTAATTTCATAAAAATTATGTTCAATAAAAAAAACATTGATCAAAGCAAACTACCGTTTAAAAACGATAGTTAAATAAAAAGCAAATTAGGTGTACACAACAACTTCCCAAATTTTCACGATGATTAATGTATTAATGCATAAAGGACAAACAGACATTCTTTCAATTTTATATATATTCAATATTTATTTAGCATGATGACTCGAATGCAAATTGCAAAAGACAGTAGCAATATAAGTTTAAAAAACTGCGTTA
>CAVNZG010000086.1:0-72230 GCA_963693315.1 Diogma glabrata
ATTTGCGATCGTTCATAACCAATTTGTGGATTTTTTTTATGTTTTCTGGAATAATAGCCTCATTTGGGCGTCCACTGCGCTCTGCATCTTTTGTGCTGGTACGACCACATTTAAATTCAGCCATCCACTTCTCTAAAAGTTTTTTATAATTTTACTGTTTCTCTACATATATATATCAGCTTGTTAGGCCATCTTCTGGAGTAATCCAGATTACTCCAGAAGATGGCCTAACAAGCTGAAATATATATAGAGTAACAGTAAAATTATAAAAAATTTTTGTTTTTCTTTAATTTTTCAATTAAACTTATTAAATAAGTTATTTGCGTAAAGTAACAAGAGATTGACATTATCTTATTTGAAAACTTACACCAAGTGCCAACGGCAAACAGTGTATAATTTAAAACGAATAATTTAAAATTTGGGTGCTTCATTAGATAAATTTATTGAATACCAAAATTCATCCCAGCAATTCTCATCGCCTCTAGCAGTATCTGGATTACCTCTTATTTGTTCTGAAATTTTTGTTTTATTAAAATCGTTTGTTTTGTTTTGTGATTATTGCGGTTGGTTTAATTTATTTTTGTTTTAATTTTAAAAATATTGCTTCCCCAAACAATTCTCCCTCGCATCCTGCCTCACCTGTGAATTTCTTGGGTGGTAATGAAGCACCCATGTTAATGACTCATCAATAGTTAGCTGATATTATCCAAGGAAACTTGCAGCAGCTTGCCCATCAACAGTTCATGGCACAGCGGCAGATGCCACCACCTTGCTCACAACCTCCAACAACTGAACCAGATGTAGCTACAGTGAGCAATATTAATTTTGTTAAATTTAAAGCTCCGCAAAATTTGTTTGACCAAAACGCAATAGTTTAGTTCAGGATGTTGGAACTAAAATTTTTTAGTTCGAATGTTAGGTCGGAAATGACCGGAAAATTTCACATGTCGGAAATATTCACATGTATTAAGTGCAATTAATTCACGATTGCACAACAAATTGGGACCGTTGCTCTTTAAAGAGATAGGTGATACTCCTTATACTACCTTTAACACGGAGGTAATTAAAATTTTGGGCGACAGCGATAAAGCAAAAATTAATAACATTTTGCATAAATTAGTATTAGGCGATGAAAAACCTACACAGAAAAAAAAAACCTTTTGCTAGCTGAATTCCAAATTAACGGTGCTGATATGAACGATGTCATTATCAAACAACTATGGATGGCACGTCTTCCTGAAAGCATCCAGCTAGTGTTATCGTCTTTCGAAAACGATTTGCCATTAACCTTGTTGACAGAACGTGACGACAATCTTATGGAAACGTTGTCACAGAAACAAATTTTCGCAATGAACTACTTCCACTTCTGCACAATCAACTATCTCAAACCGGTTTCATCAAAGTGCTTCTCAACATAAAAAAAAATCGAAATATTAATGAAATTCTTAATAATTTTAAAACGCAAATGCTGAGTGAAATTCACTCGATAGTAAATGCTGGTCATAGGTCGCGCTCTAAATCTCGTGATAACCGTCGGAGTACTTCTAGATCAAAGTCTAGAGAATTAAAAATTAATTCGGATATTTGTTTTTACCACTCCATATTTAAAGACAAAGCACAACGCTGCGTCACTGGACGTTTTTTAAAAAGGTTTAATATTTCCTCAACATTTTTAAAATCACATCCATGCACATGGAGTAACTTAAGTGAATACAAAGAAGCGCAAAAAATTGTAAGTTGTTTAAAGGTAGTCAACGATCTAGCAGAACGATGCATAAAATTAATGGAAGAGTTCAACGATAAAATAACTAAAGATGAAGATCAAAAACAATTTTTGTTAAAGGTAAACAATAAGCAATAATTTAAGATAATTTAAGCATATACGAGTATAGAATGAGAATTAATTTTATTTCATGCATTTTCAGACCGTTCAAGACTACCGTAAGAAATATCCGAAATCTGCTACATTGTAGGATTGCAGGAATTTTGTTAACATTATAAAATAGGTTCCTGTTTTTAAACATTAAATGATACTTTAGAAACTATTATACGGTTTTGTTTTTAATACAGACTCGACTATGTGAAAATTACAAAAAATTTGTATGTAAGCGTGCTTAAAAATCAAAGTCGCCACGTGTTAAAATTGTAATAGAGTGGTGAAACTTTGTCAGTATCCTTAAATTTCCCAAAGGAACAAAATTCCGGCCGGCGCCATGCCAAAATACAAAAAAAAAATCACCCATACAAATAAGTGCCACCCTAATATATACATACATATATATATATATATATATAATATATATATATATATATATATATATATATATATATATATATATATATATATATATATATATATATATATATATATATATATATATATATATATATATATATATATATATATATATATATATATATATATATAATATATATATATATATATATATATATAATATATATATATATATATATATATATATATATATATATATATATTAGGGTGTCCCTTATATTAGTGTAATTTCTAATTTTTATTTGATCTTTCGGGCCGTTATTTTAATTGGTGCTATTAGTAAAAAGAAGTAATTATGTAAAATTTGAGCTCAATCGGACAATATTTCACTGTGCCACAAGACTTGCAAAAATTAAATAAAAAAATTGTAAACATTTTATTTTGTTAAATAACTATTTATCTTAAAAAAAATTTAAAAATTTAAATTTAAACAGTAAAAAATAAAAATATAAATCTTACAAAAACGTTTCTGTTTCAAGGAAATAGTTTTTCTAAACTTGTTAATCATATTTGTTTGTTAATTAAAAGTGAAAATCGAATTTTTACAAAACTACTCGGCTAAGCTTTCTTTAGTGCATTTTCCATACTGTCTACGTGTGCTTTTTTGCTACAAGTAACAAGTTTTGTAAATTTTCATCTGATTTTACTCTTCCTAAGTACTCCTGGGTTAAAGCCACACCTCACTCAGCAACATCATTTGTATCTTGTAAACAAGAAAATAATTGTTGTGCTATTTGATAGTCTTTCTGTTCATTCCAAAGTATCGGATCAATATTTAGAAAATTATATTTCAGTCCGAACCTATCGAAAACTTTAATTGTATTAGATGATACAAAGCTACTTAATGTTTGTTGAGGCCAATTATTGATATCATTTGCTGTTAGAGACAATCGTTGAAGACCCAGAACCCTGGCGACCTTTAAATGAAAAAACTGAGTTATTTGATTTTTCTTTTGAAATAATTTTTTCAACCATTTTTTTCGTTTTTGAAATTGTCACATCATTATCTAAAATTGCCAAACCAGCCAGTTCTTCTGTCAAATACCATAGATGATCTTTAAATTTTTTAACTGCCACATCGGAAATTATTTTATTGATATTTTTGTATAAGATTAAATCATTCATAAGTTGAAAATCGTTCTTAGGAGCGTTGATTGCATTGGTTGAATTAAACCAATACTTTACACATAAAAGAACAATGAAGACACCAGCTTCCTCTCTTTTTGATAATGCCACTTGATTTCTAAACATGAGTATCTTCAGATTGTAGATGACTCGTGATATGAAACGATTTTCACGAGAGATTTGTGTAACATCTCGTCTTTTTGCTGGTTTTTGCAAAGATCTCCAAATACTTTTAAGTTTATTATTAATATGTTTTTTGGCAACAGTTGGGATCCGTCCTTTACTCCAAACCTCCATGATACCTTGAGCCTTGTTCAAAAATGCTTTTAATGCTGAACTTTTAACAGGCTTCAATCTCATATTGTGAATCAAAAAACGCAATACTTGTAAATTAGATGGTAATCTAGCTCCTCTCAAGTTATCTTCAACATATTCTATTAAGTACACATTTTGTCGTAGACACTTTTTTCTATATTTTGTAGAATCCTTTTTATTACAGTCCATATTAAACACCTTTACTATAAAAATAACTTAAAACGCCTCTAAAATCATACGTAAAATACTTTTTACACTAGATATTAACTTGAAGGTTGCGCGTTGCACAGTGGGATCTGTTCATACAATGTTTGGCAAAAAATATAAGGAGTGCTCGTAGAATGTTGAAATTTTGCTCTGAGCCTTTGGTTAGGTCAATTAAGAAAAATATAAAGTTTCATCAAAATTGGCCACGCCCACTATCCCACCGCCCATAGAACCCAAAATTTATTTTTGGCCCAAAGTTTTTGAAATTTGGCACAGAGCCTTTTATTACCTCAATTAAGAATAAAATAGAGTTTCATCAAAATTGGTCACGCCCACTACCCACCGCCCATAGAACCCAAAATTTCATGATTTTATGATTTTATAAATTTTATGATTTTATAAAAGATTATTAATTATTTAAACTTTTTTTTTTTTAATTGATAGTATGGAGTCTTACCTTTCATTTTATTATAGCGGGAGCACCTAGCACGACCGAGCAACCTTTTTTTTCTTCCAAGGAAGTTTGCAATCACGGCATATTATAGAACCAATTTTATTCTATCATATCTTTTAAACCATATTAGCGATCTTTATAATTTAATTTTTAAATACGCAGAAAAGGCTATATTTGAAAATAATCACTATTTCAATTAGAGCAATAAAGTTATCTTGCGTACAAACACTATAGAAGTGCAGTTTACAGTTTTCAATATTTTGGACCAAAATTTACATGTGACTTTACTTCATTATTTCAAAGACAAATAAACGTTTTTTTGGGATACAATTTATGGATTCTTCATACTGAATCAATTTTCTACAAAACTGCATCATTAAATTTTTAAATTTTATGTGTCGAAAAAATTACTTATTGCAGAAAAAATCCCACTGTGCGTTGTATTGATCTACAGCAATTATTATATATTATTAGTATACATAACTATGTTGTTATATTTTTATTATATATTATTATCGGATCCCATAAAGTACGTTAAGATACACAAATAGTCATTTCTTTTATCAAGTATTTAATAAGTTGTCGCTGCCATGAATAATAACAAAGATAACAGCCAAGATTAAAAGAGTGATGAACGGCTAGACTTTTCTATTGTACCAGCCTATCATTCTTAGGAAACATTAAGGGCCGGTTGTACAATAGCAGTTTAGCTAAAGCTTAGTAGAACCCGATTGGACCTTAGGTTAGGTTACAAGTTAGGTTAGTTTCTTGAACCACACTTGAACCAACAAAATTGGGCGCTCAACTTGAACCCTGGCTTAAGCTCATACTCGCGACTAAACCGCAATTGTTCAACTCGCATCAGGTATAGCATAATTTCCGCTCCAAAACCTCGGCTGACCTGCAATTGTACAACCGGCCCTAAAAGTTTTTGAGTGCTATAATAACTAAAATTAAGAGCCATCAAACAAAACTAATCAGAAAATTAGCATTTTTAAGTGTATAATTCGCTAAAGTATTTATTTAAAAAACAAATTACGAATATGAAAAACATTAAAAGACTTGTGGCACAGTCAGAAATTGACATATCGAGCTGAATTTTTGATACGACTTATTTAAGAGTATAAGGCACCAACCAATTAAAATAATGGCCCTCGAGCCTTTAGAAATTTGAAATTTAAGGGACAACCTAATATATTTATATATATTGTTACGTTTTTCCAAACTTCCTTCGAATTGGCCTAACTCACAATTCGATAAACGCAATTCCCAATCTCTTTCTGAGTTCGATCACTGATTAGTAAGCAAACACACCAGGTTTTATTAAGTATTCAACACCTTAACTGTTCCACAACAACAGGAAAACAATACAGCAAACAATATTCCCAACTAGAATATTCTTAGAACAGCTTCGAAACTCCAACGGTTTATTGTAGAAATATCCAATTCACAACGTTCAAAATAATACACAAAATATTTCTATTTAATAACACTTATAACTTTATTTACAAAAACTTTACACAAAAACTAATTTAAAGATCACTTTTATAATTTTTAACTTCACAATCGCAGGTTTAAAATAAACTAATTAAAAACTACAAGAAACAATTTCCTTATATACCTTCTGCTTAATCTCTAGAAATTTCTAGGTAACTTTTTAGAAACCTTGAGAAAATATTAGAATATTCGATTATTTTACGTTACGTTGATTTGATTTATAAAATCATAAAACAAATAGACCTTAATTCTAAGAACATGTACAACAACAACAACACTATTTCATTCATTTTCTGTTGTGTTTTGTTGATTTTATTTTCCTGGAAGTGACCGTAATCGTTTAGATCTTTCTGTAATCGTCTAGATTTTTCTGCAATCGTAACAATACCCTTCACTTAAGCCTGTTCGTCCCGAACAGGATCTAGCTCTCCTTTGTATAAGGCCAATCTTTCCAAATGTACGACTTTCGCTTTGCCTCGATGGCCTTTCTTAATTCTATAAACTACGTCATTCAACTTCGTTATAATGTTGTAAGGTCCTTCCCATGCAGCTTGCAGTTTTGGTGATAACCCTCGTTTTCGTTGTGGGTTGTGTAGCCATACTAATTGTCCTTCTTCGAAACCTTTATTATTAGATCGTATATCATATCGGGCTTTCATTTTATCACTGGTCAGTTGTATCTTCTGCCGAACAAGATTGTGAATATCCTCAAGGTTCTTCCTGATTCGGTTGACGTATTCTTGCGCAGACAATGATGTTGATGGTACCGCTCCAAATTTGAGGTCACCAGGAAGTCTTAAATCACTTCCAAAAATAGTTTGAGCTGGTGTCATGGTCGTGGTGTCATGAACTGCTGATCTGTATGCCATCAAAAATAAAGGAATGTGTTGATCCCAGTTACGTTGATTCTTACTGACCACTTTAGCTAGAAATTCCTCCAAAGTAGCATTGAATCTCTCAACCATCCCATCTGACTGTGGGTGTGAAGCTGTCGTCCTCGTTTTGTTAATCCCCAGCATTTGACAAATTTCCTGGAATACAGCTGACTCGAAGTTCCGTCCCTGATCGGTGTGGATCTCCATAGGAACTCCATAGCGGCTAATCCAATTATTTATCACAGCTTCAGCGATTGTGGTTGCTTCCTGGTTGGGAATCGCACACACTTCCGGCCACTTACTGAAGTAGTCCATGATCACAAGCACATATTTATTCTGATTATCAGTTGTTGGAAATGGTCCCGCTACATCCATTGCGATCCTTTCAAATGGAGCACCTACATTGTATTGCTTCATTTTTCCATGACTTCTTCGTACGGGTCCTTTCACCGCCGCACATTTATCGCATTTTTGACACCACTCCACAATTGATTGCCGAGTCCCTGACCAGTAAAACCGTTGTCGTATTTTTGCAAGAGTCTTATTGATCCCAAGGTGACCTCCACTCGTTCCTTCGTGATACTCCTTCAGTACTGCTTCTATTTTCCCTTTTGGTACTACTGTAAGGGATTGCTTTATCTTGCCATCTGAGCTTTCCCATATTCTCTTTAGGCATCCATTCTCTAACTGGAGACTGTCCCATTGCGCCCAGTACGCCTTCAAAGTTGGAGTTTTATCAGAAATTTCTCCCCATACTGGTTTGCAACCCTTTTCCTTGAACTCGATGATGGGTGCAATATCCGGATCTTCTAATTGATCTTTTCTTATGGCTTCAGCTGTCCATTCATCGTCAGGTAGCACTTGTAGTAATCGTACATCGATGATGTTCTCCTTATTTTCTTGACGACTGCAATGCTTGCATTCAACTTCACAGGGTCGTCTCGATAATGCATCAGCGTTCCCATGTGCAGTACCCTTTCGATGTTCAATGTCCAAATCGTACGCCTGCAACCGTTCGATCCAACGTGCTACTTGTCCCTCTGGATTTTTGAACTGGAGTAACCACCTTAACGCACCATGGTCAGTTCTGAGATGAAATTTCTGACCATACAAGTATTTATGAAAATGTTTGACGCATTCCATAATGGCCAATAACTCCTTCCGGGTAACACAATAATTTCGCTCCGGCTTTGATAACATTTTCGAGAAATAAGCTATCACCTTTTCCTGACCATCTATTTTCTGCGACAATACTCCTCCTATACCTTCATTACTGGCATCAGTATCCAAAATAAACTGAACATTTGGTATAGGATAGGATAGAATTGGAGCCGTACACAATCTCCTTCGGAGCTCCACAAATGCTTGTTCCTGAGGTTCATTCCATTCAAATGCTTTATCTTTTCTTGTTAACTCATGCAGACTTTTGGCAACGTTGGCGAATCCTGGCACAAACCGTCTGTAATATGTGCACAATCCAAGGAAGCTTCGTAGTTCATGTAGATTCTTCGGTCTTGGCCAGTTCATGACTGCTGCAATCTTGTCGGAATCTGTATGAATTCCCATTGCCGTAACCTTGTGTCCCAAATATTTTACTTCTTCCTTGAAAAGTGAACACTTTTTGGGACTTAATTTTAAACCAGCTACTTGCAACCTTTCCAGTACCTCCGCCAAGTTCTTTAAGTGGTCATCAAAGTCTTTACCCATGACGATGATGTCATCCAAATATACAAGGCATGTTTTCCAGTGCAAGCCTTTAAGTACCCGTTCCATTAATCTCTCGAAAGTTGCGGGAGCGTTGCATAACCCAAATGGCATGACATTAAATTGCCATAGTCCATTACCTACACTGAACGCCGTTTTCTCCCGATCTTCCTCTGCAACTTCCACCTGCCAGTAACCACTCTGCAGATCCAGTGTTGAAAACAATCTTGAACCCGATAATGTATCTAGTGTATCATCAATCCTAGGCAATGGGTAGCTATCCTTCTTAGTAACTATGTTTAGTTTCCTGTAGTCAACACAAAATCTCAAGCTCCCATCTTTCTTGCCAACTAACACCACAGGTGAGCTCCAGGGACTGTCTGAAAGCTCAATTACACCAGCTTCTTTCATATCTCTTACCATTTTATCAGCTTCCTCTCTTTTAGCTAATGGTAATCTCCTTGGTGCCTGGCGTATCGGCTTTTCTGCTCCGGTGTCAATACGATGTTTTACCATATTGGTTCTGCCATTCCCTTCAGGTGTACTACAGAATACAGACTTGTGCCGCTCCAACAATTGACGTGCTGCTTTCTTCTGCTCTTCTGAAAGTCCTTCTGTCCATTTCTGCACAAGTTGTTCCATTTCTGCTTTTTGTTGTTTTGTGTTGACCGAGCTATTGATGTTTTTCTGCTCGCACTTTATTATTTTAGCTACCTCTTCACATTGTCCTATGATTGATCCTTTTTTCATTGTTTTCTGCGTATCTGACAGATTTAAAACTCTAACTGGTATTTTGTAATCAGCATCCGATCTAACTAAAGTTTTCCCTATAACGACTTCTTTAAAATTTTGATGTTCTTTGTTGGCTTCTACAACCCACAACCTGGGTGACCCAGAACCTCCTTCCAATTTTCCCCAAATGATTGTTTCTGATTGGGGTGGCAGCTTTTCCCTGTGATCTAATATTATTCGACGAACACAATTCGAATCTTCAACATTAAATTGGAGTGGCAACTCAACATTTCCGTAAGTGAGTACTCCTTTGCCAGCATCAATAACGAATCCATTTGGCCTCATGAAGTCCATGCCTAGGATGACTTCATCCACAATGTCAGCTACCACCACTTCATGTTGAAAGTGAGTATTCCCTATTTCAAAGTTGACCACTTTCTTTCCTTTAATACTTGCACTTTCGCCAGTAGCTGTCTGCATCCGGTATCTCCCTGCTGGTTTTAGTTTCCCTTTCACAATATCAGTGCGGACAATTGTATTTGTTGCTCCCGTATCTAACGTGATGACACAACTTTTTCCATCAATATTAGCCCTAACAGTAAGGCTGTCACCTCCCCTTGTCAATCTCGAAACATGGATGAAGGTTATGGGGCAATCGGTTGTGGGAGCCAGCTTACGCCCCTTTAGGCTGACTCGTTGTAGTTTAACTGATGCGGTGCTGCTCTATCGTCTTCCCTAGCTTGCTGCACCCGTTCTTCTGCTTGACGTCGCTGCATAGGCGATGCTGATCTTGCTCGTTTCCTTCTAACATCTCGACATTCTCTCGAAATATGGCCCAACTTGCCACATAACCAGCATCGAATTCTATCACTTCGTATACTCTCTCGTGGTCTTGACTTGTAGTTGTTTTCATCAGCCAACTCCACCCGGCGTATTTTAATTGATGGTTTAATAATTGCTTGCGCAGTTTCATTCGTTAAGGCATAAGCAATAGTTTCTGCGAATGTTGCTTTTGGCGACAACATTACTGCTTTTCGTGTTTCTGGATCACGAATACCATCAGTAAACGCCTCGATCTTCATTTTCTCCATAAAATTCGGTGGAGTATTCGAGTGTGCCAAATGTACAAGGCGTTCTACTGCCGAAGAATAGTCCTGAATGCTTTCTCCATTCCGTTGCAAGCGACCCTTTAACTCGATCCGGTATAGCTCCTTTTTGTGGTCGCTGCCATATTTTCGTTCCAACGCATTCATCACTTCAGCATAACTTTTGCGATCGTTTTCTGGAACTGCCTGTAATGCTTCAGCTGCTTCCCCTTTAAGTGCAACTATCAATGCAGCAAGACGATTTTCGGCGTTCCAAACATTTTGATCTGCTGCGGTCTCGAACTGGAACTTGAAGATGCCGAAAGATGTGGTACCGTCATACGATGGTGGTTTCAATTTAATATTTGCTATCTGTTGTACCACCTGTGAAGTAACTTTAGCTGTTTCAACATCCTGCAACCTCTTCTCAAAATCGTCAACTTTAGTTACAACTTTATTCAAGTCACGCTCAAATTCTTCAATTTCGTTTTGAATTTTCTCGACTTTTACATCAAATGCCGTTGACATTTGTAGAAGCTTCTCGTCTAAGTGTTGATTTATGCTAATATTCAACTCATTTATTTGCTGGTTCATCTCATCTTTATTTGCAGCAAGTGTTGCAGTAATCTCTTCTTTGGTAGCAGCCATTTGTTGATTGATGTTGCAGCTGATTTCTTTCTTAGTAGTAGCCATTTGTTGATTGATGTTGCAGCTGATCTCTTCCTTATTTGCAGCCATATTATTGTTGACTTTCTCCAACTGTTGATTCATGTTGGCATTTACGGCATCCAGTTGCTGATTCATTTCTTGTTTATTGGCAACCATATTGGCATTGATTTGATTGATAGCTGCCATCAATTGATTGAAATCGAAGTGTGCAGGTGGTAGTTGAGTTGTTGTTTTCCACAACAAAACTTTTCTCCTCTTCAGATGCAATATTTGTTGTAACTACCCCAAACTGGTAACTTTCCACGTCCATTCCATTGGCTTCCATACCTTGTCGAAGCCGTAGCATTAATTCAGTTTTGTTTCCACTTGTTGACAATCCACGTTGTTCTAGTTCCTTCTTTAACTCAGGAACTTTTAAATCACTTAATAAAACCATTAATAACAGCCAACTAATCCGCCGATGTCACCAATGTTACGTTTTTCCAAACTTCCTTCGAATTGGCCTAACTCACAATTCGATAAACGCAATTCCCAATCTCTTTCTGAGTTCGATCACTGATTAGTAAGCAAACACACCAGGTTTTATTAAGTATTCAACACCTTAACTGTTCCACAACAACAGGAAAACAATACAGCAAACAATATTCCCAACTAGAATATTCTTAGAACAGCTTCGAAACTCCAACGGTTTATTGTAGAAATATCCAATTCACAACGTTCAAAATAATACACAAAATATTTCTATTTAATAACACTTATAACTTTATTTACAAAAACTTTACACAAAAACTAATTTAAAGATCACTTTTATAATTTTTAACTTCACAATCGCAGGTTTAAAATAAACTAATTAAAAACTACAAGAAACAATTTCCTTATATACCTTCTGCTTAATCTCTAGAAATTTCTAGGTAACTTTTTAGAAACCTTGAGAAAATATTAGAATATTCGATTATTTTACGTTACGTTGATTTGATTTATAAAATCATAAAACAAATAGACCTTAATTCTAAGAACATGTACAACAACAACAACACTATTTCATTCATTTTCTGTTGTGTTTTGTTGATTTTATTTTCCTGGAAGTGACCGTAATCGTTTAGATCTTTCTGTAATCGTCTAGATTTTTCTGCAATCGTAACAATATATATATATATATATATATATATATATATATAATATATATATATATATATATATATATATATATATATATATATATATATATATATATATATATATATATATATATATATATATATATATATATATATATATAATATAATATATATATATATATATATATATATATATATATATATATATATATATATATATATATATAATATATATATATATATATTATATTATATATATATACATATATATATATATATATATATATATATATATATATATATATATATATATATATATATATATATATATATATATACATATATATATATATATATATATATATATATATATATATATATATATATATATATATATATATATATATATATATATATATATATATATATATATATATATATATATATATATATATATATAATATATATATATATATTATATATATATATATATATATATATATATATATATATATATATATATATATATATATATATATATATATATATATATATATATATATATATATATATATATATATATATATAAATATATATATATATATATATATATATATATATATATATATACATATATATATATATATATATATATATATATATATATATATATATATATATATTTATATATATATATATATATATATATATATATATATATATATATATATATATATATATATATATATATATATATATATATATCTATATATATATATATATATATATATATATATATATATATATATATATATATATATTAGGGTGGCCCTTAAAAACAAAAATTTTTATTTTTTGTACGGCACCCTCCCATTTCGTGTGAATACCCATAAAAATATTATTTGCAAAATCTGAAATCAGTCGGTCAATTCTAAGACGTGCCTCCGACCGCTTAGACACCCTCTCATTTCGTGTCAATACCCATAAAAAAATTATGTGTAAAAATTGAAATCAATCGTTCAACTCTAAGGGGTGTCCCCGGCCACTTAAAGTTAAGAGGTTTGGTTGTGGCCATTACAAAGAAAAATTTAAATTTTTGTACGGCACCCTCCCATTTGGTGTCGATACCCATAAAAATATTATTTGTAAAATTTGAAATCAATCGGTCAACTCTAAGGGGTGCCCCCGGCCACTTGGAGTTGAGAGGTTTTGTTGTGGCCATTATAAAGAAAAATTTAAATTTTTTGCGCGAAACCCTCCGATTTGGTGTCGATACCCCATAAAAATTCTATGTGTAAAATTTGAAATCCATCGGTCAACTCTAAGGGGTTCCCCGGCCACTTAAAGTTGAAAGGTTTGGTTGTGGCTATTACAAAGAAAAATTTTAATTGTTTGTACGACACCCTCCCATTTGGTGTCGATACCCATAAAAATATTATTTGTAAAATTTGAAATCAATCGGTCAACTCTAAGGGGTGCCTCCGGCACCTTAAAATTGAGGGGTTTTGTTGTGGCCATAATAAAGAAAAATTTAAATTTTTTGTACGATACCATCCAATTTGATGTCGATACCCATAAAAGTATTATGTTTAAAATTAGAAATCCATCGGTCAACTCTAAGGGGTGCCCCTGGCCACTTAAAGTTGAGAGGTTTGGTTGTGGCCATTACAAAGAAAAATTTGAATTTTTTTTACGACACCCTCCCATTTCATGTCAATACCCGTAAAAATATTATGTGCAAAATTTGAAATCAATCGATCAATTCTAAGACGTGCCTCCGGCCACTTAAAGGCCAGAACAAAACCTTTCAAGTTTAAGTGGCCGGGGGCACGCCTTAGAGTTGAACGATTGATTTCAAATTTTGCAAATAACATATTCAAGGGTATTCACACGCAATATGGGGGTGTCGTACAAAAAATTAAATTTTTCTTTGTAATGGCCAGAACAAAACCTTTCAAGCTTAAGTGGCCGGGGGCACGCCTTAGAGTTGAACGATTGATTTCAAATTTTACACATAATTTTTTTATGGGTATTGACACGAAATGAGAGGGTGTCACGCAAAAAATTAAAAATTTTTTTTTAAGGTCCAGAACAAAATTTCTCAACTTTAAGTGGCCGGAGGCACGTCTTAGAATTGACCGATTGATTTCAAATTTGGCAAATAATATTTTTACGGGTATTGACATGAAATGGGAGGGTTGTCGTACAAAAAAATTTAAATTTTTCTTTGTAATGGCCAGAACAAAACCTTTCAAGTTTAAGTGGCCGGGGGCACCCCTTAGAGTTGAACGATTGATTTCAAATTTTACAAATAATTTTTTTATGGGTATTGACACGAAATGGGAGGGTGTCGCGCAAAAAATTTAAATTTTTTTTTTAAGGTCCAGAACAAAATTATTCAACTTTAAGTGGCCGGAGGCGCGTCTTAGAATTGACCAATTGATTTAAAATTTTGCAAATAATATTTTTACGGATATTGACATGAAATAGGAGAGTGTCGTACAAAAAATTTAAATTTTTCTTTGTAATGGCCAGAACAAAACCTCTCAACTCTAACTGGCTAGGGGGCACGCCTTAAAAATGACCGATTGATTTCAAATTTTGCAAATAACATTTTTACGGGTATTCACACGTAATGGGAGGGTGCCGTACAAAAAATTTGAATTTTTCTTTGTAATAGCCAGAACAAAACTATTCAAGTTTAAGTGGTCGGGGGCACGCCTTAGAGTTGAACGATTGATTTCAAATTTTACACATAATTTTTTCAATACCCATATTGACATGAAATGGGAAGGTGTCGCACAAAAAATAAAAAAATTTTTTTTTAAGGTCCAGAACAAAATTTCTCAACTTTAAGTGGCCGGAGGCACGTCTTAGAATTGACCGATTGATTTCAAATTTTGCACATAATATTTTTACGGGTATTGACATGAAATGGGAGGGTGTCGTACAAAAAATTTAAATTTTTCTTTATAATGGCCACAACAAAACCCCTCAACTTTAAGTGGCCGGAGGCATCCCTTAGAGTTGACCGATTGATTTCAAATTTTACAAATAATATTTTTATGGGTATCGACACCAAATGGAAAGGTGTCATACAAAAAATTAAAATTTTTCTTTGTAATGGCCACAAACAAACCTTTCAATTTTAAGTGGCCAGGGGCACCCCTTAGAGTTGTCCGATGGATTTCTAATTTTAAACATAATATTTTTATGGGTATCGATATCAAATTGGAGGGTGTCGTACAAAAAATTTAAATTTTTCTTTATTATGGCCACAACAAAACCCCTCAATTTTAAGGTGCCGGAGGCACCCCTTAGAGTTGACCGATTGATTTCAAATTTTACAAATAATATTTTTATGGGTATCGACACCAAATGGAAGGGTGTCGTACAAAAAATTAAAATTTTTCTTTGTAATAGCCACAACCAAACCTTTCAACTTTAAGTGGCCGGGGGCACCCCTTAGAGTTGACCGATGGATTTCAAATTTTACGCATAGAATTTTTATGGGTATCGACACCAAATCGGAGGGTGTGGTATAAAAAATTTAAATTTTTCTATAGATTGGCCACAACAAAACCTCTCAACTCCAAGTGGCCGGGGGCACCCCTTAGAGTTGACCGATTGATTTCAAATTTTACACATAATATTTTTATGGGTATTGACACCAAATGGGAGGGTGTCGTTCAAAAATTTACATTTTTCTTTGTAATGGCCACAACCAAACCTCTCAACTTTAAGTGGCCGGGGGCACCCCTTAGAGTTGAACGATTGATTTCAATTTTTACACATAATTTTTTATGGGTATTGACACGAAATGAGAGGGTGTCGCGCAAAAAAAAAAAAAATAATTTTAGGGTCTAGAACAAAATTTCTCAAATTTAAGTGGTCGGAGGCACGTCTTAGAATTGACCGATTGATATCAGATTTTGCAAATAATATTTTTATGAGTATTCACACGAAATGGGAGGGTGCCGCAAACTGTACAATGAAAAAAAAAATTCTAGTGTAATCTAAGGGCCACCCTAAATTATATATATATATATATATATATGTATATATATATATATATATATATATATATATATATATATATATATATATATATATATATATATATATATATATATATATATATATATATTATATCAGGAGTCCACTTATCATCAGGTAGCACTTGTGGTAATCGTACATCGATGATGTTCTCCTTACTTTCTTGGCGACTGCAATGCTTGCATTCAACTTGACAGGGTCGTCTCGATAATGCATCAGCGTTCCCATGTGCAGTACCCTTGCGATGCTTAATGTCCAAATCGTACGCCTGCTACCGTTCGATCCAACGTGCTACTTGTCTATTTGGATTTTTGAACTGGAGTAGCTATCTTAAAGCACCATGGTCAGTTCTGAGATGAAATTTCTGACCATACAAGTATTTATGGAAATGTTTGACGCATTCCACAATAGCCAATAATTCCTTTCGAGTTACGCAATAGTTCCGCTCCGGCTTGGATAGCATTTTGGAAAAATAAGCTATCACTTTTTCCTGACCATCTATTTTCTGCGGCAATACTCCTCCTATACTTTCATTACTGGCATCAGTATCCAAAATAAACTGAACATTTGGTATAGGATAGGACAGAATTAGAGCCGTACATAATCTCCTTCAGAGCTCCACAAATGCTTGTTCCTGAGGTTGATTCCATTCAAATGCCTTATCTTTTCTGGTTAACTCATGCAGACTTTTGGCAACGTAGGCGAATCCTGGCACAAACCGTCTGTAATATGTGCACAATCCAAGGAAGCGTAGTTCATGTAGGTTCTTCGGTCTTGGCCAGTTCATAACTGCTAAAATCTTGTCAGTAAGAAACTAGAGGCTTTTTTCTAGCAAAAATTGATTTTTAAACCGTTATAACGGCCGTTTGGATACCAATATTTAAAAAAAATTAAGAAATTTCAAATCTTTGGAATATTTTTTATCAATTTATTCTAAAACTAGACTTCTTCAGTAAGAGGTTCCGTGAGTTGCGGCTCTAACAAAAAAAAATTTTTTGAAACAACCGGCGCTCTCACGGTCGCATTGTAGAGCCAGATCAAAATACCTTTTCTAGACATGTGTGTTTTATTAATATCTTGGACTAGTTCATAAATCAGCCAAATCCGACTCATGGTTAAGAGGGTAGAGGCTTTATACTAGAAAAAAAGTTTGGTTTTTAGATCCGTTATAACGGCCGTTTGGATATTAATATTTTTAAAAACTTCATAAATTTAGAATTTTTAAAACCTTTTAAATCAATTTCTTCCAAAAAATTGACCGCTGCAGTTTCTCAGTGAGCGGCTCCAACAAAAAAGCTTGTAAAACACAAAATGCGTTTGAATCAACCGGCACTCTCACGGTCGCATTTGTGAAGCCAGTTCAAAAAACTTTTTCTAAAAATGTGTGTTTTATTAATATCTTAGACAAGTTGGTATATCAGCAAAATCCAACACATGGTTAGGAGACTAGAGGCATTATACTAGGAAAAAAAATTGGTTTTTTAAATCCGTGATAACGGCCGTTTAGATACTAATATTTCTAAAAACTTCATAAATTTAGAATCTGTGGAAACATTTTAATCCATTTCTTATAAATATAAACCTCTGCAGTTAGAGGTTTTTGACTTGTTGGCTTCAACAAAAAAATTTGCAACAACCGCAACAACAACAATTTTCAAAAACCTTATAACAGTCAATGAAAAAAAAATTAAAAAGATTTGAATAGAAGAAATTAATTTTTTTTTCTTAGAAATAAACTATTTTGATATTTTGCAGTAATTGCACGACATATGATATAGAGTAGGTTTGCCGTGTATTTTTCATATATAGTGTCATAAATTGTCACACACATGTTCTGTGGTAGATTTTATATTTCTTTGTTGCAAAATTGGATAGATGTAGTTTTTCTTATATGTAGCTGATATAACTTTTGCCAGAACAAAACCTTTCAAGTTTAAGTGGCCGGGGGCACGCCTTAGAGTTGAACGATTGATTTCAAATTTTGCAAATAACATATTCAAGGGTATTCACACGCAATATGGGGGTGTCGTACAAAAAATTAAATTTTTCTTTGTAATGGCCAGAACAAAACCTTTCAAGCTTAAGTGGCCGGGGGCACGCCTTAGAGTTGAACGATTGATTTCAAATTTTACACATAATTTTTTTATGGGTATTGACACGAAATGAGAGGGTGTCACGCAAAAAATTAAAAATTTTTTTTTAAGGTCCAGAACAAAATTTCTCAACTTTAAGTGGCCGGAGGCACGTCTTAGAATTGACCGATTGATTTCAAATTTGGCAAATAATATTTTTACGGGTATTGACATGAAATGGGAGGGTTGTCGTACAAAAAAATTTAAATTTTTCTTTGTAATGGCCAGAACAAAACCTTTCAAGTTTAAGTGGCCGGGGGCACCCCTTAGAGTTGAACGATTGATTTCAAATTTTACAAATAATTTTTTTATGGGTATTGACACGAAATGGGAGGGTGTCGCACAAAAAATTAAAATTTTTTTTTTAAGGTCCAGAACAAAATTATTCAACTTTAAGTGGCCGGAGGCGCGTCTTAGAATTGACCAATTGATTTAAAATTTTGCAAATAATATTTTTACGGATATTGACATGAAATAGGAGAGTGTCGTACAAAAAATTTAAATTTTTCTTTGTAATGGCCAGAACAAAACCTCCCAACTCTAACTGGCTAGGGGGCACGCCTTAAAAATGACCGATTGATTTCAAATTTTGCAAATAACATTTTTACGGGTATTCACACGTAATGGGAGGGTGCCGTACAAAAAATTTGAATTTTTCTTTGTAATAGCCAGAACAAAACTATTCAAGTTTAAGTGGTCGGGGGCACGCCTTAGAGTTGAACGATTGATTTCAAATTTTACACATAATTTTTTCAATACCCATATTGACATGAAATGGGAAGGTGTCGCGCAAAAAATAAAAATTTTTTTTTTAAGGTCCAGAACAAAATTTCTCAACTTTAAGTGGCCGGAGGCACGTCTTAGAATTGACCGATTGATTTCAAATTTTGCACATAATATTTTTACGGGTATTGACATGAAATGGGAGGGTGTCGTACAAAAAATTTAAATTTTTCTTTATAATGGCCACAACAAAACCCCTCAACTTTAAGTGGCCGGAGGCATCCCTTAGAGTTGACCGATTGATTTCAAATTTTACAAATAATATTTTTATGGGTATCGACACCAAATGGAAAGGTGTCATACAAAAAATTAAAATTTTTCTTTGTAATGGCCACAAACAAACCTTTCAATTTTAAGTGGCCAGGGGCACCCCTTAGAGTTGTCCGATGGATTTCTAATTTTAAACATAATATTTTTATGGGTATCGATATCAAATTGGAGGGTGTCGTACAAAAAATTTAAATTTTTCTTTATTATGGCCACAACAAAACCCCTCAATTTTAAGGTGCCGGAGGCACCCCTTAGAGTTGACCGATTGATTTCAAATTTTACAAATAATATTTTTATGGGTATCGACACCAAATGGAAGGGTGTCGTACAAAAAATTAAAATTTTTCTTTGTAATAGCCACAACCAAACCTTTCAACTTTAAGTGGCCGGGGGCACCCCTTAGAGTTGACCGATGGATTTCAAATTTTACGCATAGAATTTTTATGGGTATCGACACCAAATCGGAGGGTGTGGTATAAAAAATTTAAATTTTTCTATAGATTGGCCACAACAAAACCTCTCAACTCCAAGTGGCCGGGGGCACACCTTAGAGTTGACCGATTGATTTCAAATTTTACACATAATATTTTTATGGGTATTGACACCAAATGGGAGGGTGTCGTTCAAAAATTTACATTTTTCTTTGTAATGGCCACAACCAAAATTCTCAACTTTAAGTGGCCGGGGGCACCCCTTAGAGTTGAACGATTGATTTCAATTTTTACACATAATTTTTTTATGGGTATTGACACGAAATGAGAGGGTGTCGCGCAAAAAAAAAAAAAAATTATTTTTAGGGTCTAGAACAAAATTTCTCAAATTTAAGTGGCACGTCTTAGAATTGACCGATTGATATCAGATTTTGCAAATAATATTTTTATGAGTATTCACACGAAATGGGAGGGTGCCGCAAACTGTACAATGAAAAAAAAAATTCTAGTGTAATCTAAGGGCCACCCTAAATTATATATATATATATATATATATATGTATATATATATATATATATATATATATATATATATATATATATATATATATATATATATATATATATATATATATATATATATATATATATATATATATTATATCAGGAGTCCACTTATCATCAGGTAGCACTTGTGGTAATCGTACATCGATGATGTTCTCCTTACTTTCTTGGCGACTGCAATGCTTGCATTCAACTTGACAGGGTCGTCTCGATAATGCATCAGCGTTCCCATGTGCAGTACCCTTGCGATGCTTAATGTCCAAATCGTACGCCTGCTACCGTTCGATCCAACGTGCTACTTGTCCATTTGGATTTTTGAACTGGAGTAGCTATCTTAAAGCACCATGGTCAGTTCTGAGATGAAATTTCTGACCATACAAGTATTTATGGAAATGTTTGACGCATTCCACAATAGCCAATAATTCCTTCATTACACATGGTTAGGAGACTAGAGGCATTATACTAGGAAAAAAAATTGGTTTTTTAAATCCGTGATAACGGCCGTTTAGATACTAATATTTCTAAAAACTTCATAAATTTAGAATCTGTGGAAACATTTTAATCCATTTCTTATAAATATAAACCTCTGCAGATAGAGGTTTTTGACTTGTTGGCTTCAACAAAAAAATTTGCAACAACCGCAACAACAACAATTTTCAAAAACCTTATAACAGTCAATGAAAAAAAAATTAAAAAGATTTGAATAGAAGAAATTAATTTTTTTTTCTTAGAAATAAACTATTTTGATATTTTGCAGTAATTGCACGACATATGATATAGAGTAGGTTTGCCGTGTATTTTTCATATATAGTGTCATAAATTGTCACACACATGTTCTGTGGTAGATTTTATATTTCTTTGTTGCAAAATTGGATAGATGTAGTTTTTCTTATATGTAGCTGATATAACTTTTGCCAGAACAAAACCTTTCAAGTTTAAGTGGCCGGGGGCACGCCTTAGAGTTGAACGATTGATTTCAAATTTTGCAAATAACATATTCAAGGGTATTCACACGCAATATGGGGGTGTCGTACAAAAAATTAAATTTTTCTTTGTAATGGCCAGAACAAAACCTTTCAAGCTTAAGTGGCCGGGGGCACGCCTTAGAGTTGAACGATTGATTTCAAATTTTACACATAATTTTTTTATGGGTATTGACACGAAATGAGAGGGTGTCACGCAAAAAATTAAAAATTTTTTTTTAAGGTCCAGAACAAAATTTCTCAACTTTAAGTGGCCGGAGGCACGTCTTAGAATTGACCGATTGATTTCAAATTTGGCAAATAATATTTTTACGGGTATTGACATGAAATGGGAGGGTTGTCGTACAAAAAAATTTAAATTTTTCTTTGTAATGGCCAGAACAAAACCTTTCAAGTTTAAGTGGCCGGGGGCACCCCTTAGAGTTGAACGATTGATTTCAAATTTTACACATAATTTTTTTATGGGTATTGACACGAAATGGGAGGGTGTCGCACAAAAAATTTAAATTTTTTTTTTAAGGTCCAGAACAAAATTATTCAACTTTAAGTGGCCGGAGGCGCGTCTTAGAATTGACCAATTGATTAAAATTTTGCAAATAATATTTTTACGGATATTGACATGAAATAGGAGAGTGTCGTACAAAAAATTTAAATTTTTCTTTGTAATGGCCAGAACAAAACCTCCCAACTCTAACTGGCTAGGGGGCACGCCTTAAAAATGACCGATTGATTTCAAATTTTGCAAATAACATTTTTACGGGTATTCACACGTAATGGGAGGGTGCCGTACAAAAAATTTGAATTTTTCTTTGTAATAGCCAGAACAAAACTATTCAAGTTTAAGTGGTCGGGGGCACGCCTTAGAGTTGAACGATTGATTTCAAATTTTACACATAATTTTTTCAATACCCATATTGACATGAAATGGGAAGGTGTCGCGCAAAAAATAAAAAAAATTTTTTTTAAGGTCCAGAACAAAATTTCTCAACTTTAAGTGGCCGGAGGCACGTCTTAGAATTGACCGATTGATTTCAAATTTTGCACATAATATTTTTACGGGTATTGACATGAAATGGGAGGGTGTCGTACAAAAAATTTAAATTTTTCTTTATAATGGCCACAACAAAACCCCTCAACTTTAAGTGGCCGGAGGCATCCCTTAGAGTTGACCGATTGATTTCAAATTTTACAAATAATATTTTTATGGGTATCGACACCAAATGGAAAGGTGTCATACAAAAAATTAAAATTTTTCTTTGTAATGGCCACAAACAAACCTTTCAATTTTAAGTGGCCAGGGGCACCCCTTAGAGTTGTCCGATGGATTTCTAATTTTAAACATAATATTTTTATGGGTATCGATATCAAATTGGAGGGTGTCGTACAAAAAATTTAAATTTTTCTTTATTATGGCCACAACAAAACCCCTCAATTTTAAGGTGCTGGAGGCACCCCTTAGAGTTGACCGATTGATTTCAAATTTTACAAATAATATTTTTATGGGTATCGACACCAAATGGAAGGGTGTCGTACAAAAAATTAAAATTTTTCTTTGTAATAGCCACAACCAAACCTTTCAACTTTAAGTGGCCGGGGGCACCCCTTAGAGTTGACCGATGGATTTCAAATTTTACGCATAGAATTTTTATGGGTATCGACACCAAATCGGAGGGTGTGGTATAAAAAATTTAAATTTTTCTATAGATTGGCCACAACAAAACCTCTCAACTCCAAGTGGCCGGGGGCACACCTTAGAGTTGACCGATTGATTTCAAATTTTACACATAATATTTTTATGGGTATTGACACCAAATGGGAGGGTGTCGTTCAAAAATTTACATTTTTCTTTGTAATGGCCACAACCAAAATTCTCAACTTTAAGTGGCCGGGGGCACCCCTTAGAGTTGAACGATTGATTTCAATTTTTACACATAATTTTTTTATGGGTATTGACACGAAATGAGAGGGTGTCGCGCAAAAAAAAAAAAAAATTATTTTTAGGGTCTAGAACAAAATTTCTCAAATTTAAGTGGCACGTCTTAGAATTGACCGATTGATATCAGATTTTGCAAATAATATTTTTATGAGTATTCACACGAAATGGGAGGGTGCCGCAAACTGTACAATGAAAAAAAAAATTCTAGTGTAATCTAAGGGCCACCCTAAATTATATATATATATATATATATGTATATATATATATATATATATATATATATATATATATATATATATATATATATATATATATATATATATATATATATATATATATATATATATATATATATATATATATATATATATATATATATATATATATATTATATCAGGAGTCCACTTATCATCAGGTAGCACTTGTGGTAATCGTACATCGATGATGTTCTCCTTACTTTCTTGGCGACTGCAATGCTTGCATTCAACTTGACAGGGTCGTCTCGATAATGCATCAGCGTTCCCATGTGCAGTACCCTTGCGATGCTTAATGTCCAAATCGTACGCCTGCTACCGTTCGATCCAACGTGCTACTTGTCCATTTGGATTTTTGAACTGGAGTAGCTATCTTAAAGCACCATGGTCAGTTCTGAGATGAAATTTCTGACCATACAAGTATTTATGGAAATGTTTGACGCATTCCACAATAGCCAATAATTCCTTTCGAGTTACGCAATAGTTCCGCTCCGGCTTGGATAGCATTTTGGAAAAATAAGCTATCACTTTTTCCTGACCATCTATTTTCTGCGGCAATACTCCTCCTATACTTTCATTACTGGCATCTCTCTCTCTCTGGCGTTTACATCCCATGAAGGGATTTTGCCGTCTGTGCCACCAGCTTCCAATCATCTCGTTCCATGACCAGTTGACCCCAGTTTCGACATCCTATATCACGAAGGTCTTGGATGATGTCATCACGCCAGCGTTGTCTAGGTCTTCCTCTTCGACGAACACCAGCTGGTTGTTGTTGGGACGCTTTTTTTATCATTCTTTCCAATGGAGCCCTTTCTACATGACCAAACCATCTAATCCGGTTGGATTTAATGAATCCGATTACATCGCAGCCTCCAAGAAGCTGTCTGATTTCATGATTCATTCGGATTCTATACTGATTTTCAGCAACTTTACATGGACCATAAATTGTTCGTATGACTTTCCTCTCGAATGTTGATAAAAGTCTACAATCGGATGAAGTCAGTGTCCAGCTTTCACTTCCAAATGTGAGCACAGGTCGGATTAATGCTTTGTAAAGTGTGAGTTTGCACGACTGCGAAAGATGTTTGGATCGCAAAAGTTTTGAGTATGCGTAGAAAACTCTGTATGCGGCTGAGACACGGGCTTTAATATCTGCCTGCATGTCATTTGACGATGTTATTACAGATCCGAGGTATTTGAAGTTTTCTACACGTTCCACTTCATCGTCGCCAGTATTCAGATTGCCGGGAGGTATATTCCTGGATGTTGTTAAAAGTTTAGTCTTGCCGGTGTTAATGCATAATCCAAGTCGTTTAGCATTTCTTTCAAGCTGAGAGAGACTATCCTTGATATCGCTTGTTCTACGTCCGAGAAGCACAATATCATCTGCATAGCCAAGAACTTGACTAGATTTGTTATATATGCAGTTTTGTGTCTCAATTCGGCTTTTTCTTATCGCGTACTCCAGCGCCAAATTAAATAGTATGGGCGCGAGTGCATCACCTTGTCGAACACCTGATGTTATATCGAAAGGATCAGAAACAGACCCTTCGATTACTATTCTACAATTTGATCCCGATGTTGTGAGCTTGCACAGAGAAACAAGTTTCTCTGGGATACCAAGGCATATGAGTGCGGACCAGAGGTTGTCGCGGATGATACTATCATATGCTTGCCTGAAATCAACGTAGAGCTGGTGAATGCTGATGTTGTACTCCCAACATTTTTCCAGAATCATCCTTAATGTAAAACATTGATCTGTGGTTGAGCGGTTGGGACGAAAACCACACTGATAGTCACCTATGATAGATTCGGCGAACGGGATGAGTCGAGCAAGTACAACATTAGCTAGTATTTTATATGCAGTGTTCAACAGTGCGATGCCACGATAATTTTCACACTTTAGACGGTCACCTTTCTTATGTAGCGGAACAATGAGAGCTGTTTTCCATTCAGCAGGTAGTTCTTCTTGGTCCCAGATTGCAAGAATCAGATCGTATATACGTGAGACCAGAGCTGCTCCTCCATTTTTCAGAAGTTCTGCGGGAATTCCATCGAAACCTGGTGATTTGCCATTTTCCAGTTTTTTAATGGCAGCTTCCACTTCTTCTATTGCTGGGTAAGGGACAAAAATCTCCTCAGTTGATGGAGCAATTGCTCGAATAGGATGAACTTCGTTCGTCCTATTGAGTAGGTCTTGAAAGTGGGATCGCCACACTGCCAGCACATCACGTTCACTTGTTGTAAGTTCATTATTTTCATTTTTGATGGCTGTAGATCTTGGGTGGAAATCTTTTGTCAGATTCCGTGCATTGGCAAAGCACTCTTTTGAATTTCCGTTGGCCGCATGTTGGTTGATGTATTCGATGCAGCTCTTCATGTGTTCGCGTTTTTTTTTACGTAGAAGTTTTGCTGAGGCTTTCCTGGCGCATAGATAATCAGCTTGGGAGCTTCGGGTGTTCCTTGTTAACCATTTTTCTCGCAGTTTTTGTTTATTTTCAACGGATTGGCGGCACTCGTCGTCAAACCATTCGTTGTGTGATTTCGGTGGTCGTTTTCCGATTGTAGTTTGTGCTGCGGCTATAATGGTTGATTGAAGCGTTTGCCATTCTTCTTGTATGTTTAATGGCATCTCAGAAGAGATGTCATGCTCTTCTATGTTTTGTGTTATTATTTTCTGATATCTATTCAGCGTTTCCGGATGTTTAAATGCTTCGACATTCCAGCGCACGGTCTTTTTTGCTTGTCTGTTGAATGTAGATGACAACTTGCACTTGTACTTAAAGATGACAAGCATATGATCGGTGTCCATATCAGCACCTCTGTATGATCGAACGTCAGTTATACTTGTAGAGTGTCTCTTAGAGATCATGACGTGATCGATTTGATTTTCCGTTCTTCCGTCATTTGATTTCCACGTTGCCTTGTGAATTCTCTTGTGAGGGAAGAAAGTGCTGGAAATTACTAGATCATACATCATAGCCAGCTCGGCTGCGCGAAAACCGTTATTGTTGCTGGTATGATGCAAGCTGTTAGGGCCGATATGTGTTTTAAGTTCTGCAATCCTACCGATTTGAGCATTAAAGTCACCTACCACGATTTTTATATCGTGCCGCGGGATGTTATTGATGACTTCCTCGAGTTCTAGGAAGAAAAGGTCTTTAATATCATCTGCTTTATCTTCAGTAGGTGCATGAACATTGACGATCGTTACATTGAATTTTTTCGTGCGGATTCTCAGTGTGCATAACCGCATATTAATTGGGCAGAAGTCGATAACATGCTGATTCACGCGATGGTGTATAAGAAAGCCAACTCCAAATTCTCCTCCGTTTTGATGACCGCAATAATACAGAGTGTATCCTTTCGCTGTTTCATGGATTCCACTGCCTGGCCATCTTAGTTCTTGTAATGCCACTATATCCAGTGTGTAGCTCTCGACTTGTTGGGTGAGTTTTAGGAGATCTCCTGGTCTTCTAAGGCTTAGCACGTTCCAGGTTCCTATTTTTAAATCGTAGTCCGGGTACAGTTTCCGAGGTCGTTCCAATAATGAATCCGAGATATTCCGAGGCCTGTGTACAGAATTCATGACAGTAATTTTTTTACGGAAATGGGGTGTTAGCCCTTCGCCCAACCCAAATTTTCGTGAATGGGTTCGTTCTGCATCTTAAGGTCACCAGAAACAACCTTTTTACACGTTTATATAGCGAGCCGCTTGATCCAAGACAGACGCCCGCTGAAAGCCGCCCCTAACATGGAGAACAGACGCTTTCTACACATTTATATAGCGAGCCGCTTGATCCAAGACAGACGCCCGCTCCAAGCCGCCCCTAACATGGAGAACAGACGCTTGAGTTGCTTGGTTTTATGGCGCCAATGACTCGCCATGGTGCAGAATCATTGAGTATAAGCAGTATTTACTCTGCCCCTCTCAACTACACCAACCTAATTCTGTTAGCGTTACCCAGGTAGCACGGCGTGGACGTAGAATTTCGGATTTTCGCTACCCCATTACTGGCATCAGTATCCAAAATAAACTGAACATTTGGTATAGGATAGGACAGAATTAGAGCCGTACATAATCTCCTTCAGAGCTCCACAAATGCTTGTTCCTGAGGTTGATTCCATTCAAATGCCTTATCTTTTCTGGTTAACTCATGCAGACTTTTGGCAACGTAGGCGAATCCTGGCACAAACCGTCTGTAATATGTGCACAATCCAAGGAAGCTTCGTAGTTCATGTAGGTTCTTCGGTCTTGGCCAGTTCATAACTGCTAAAATCTTGTCAGTAAGAAACTAGAGGCTTTTTTCTAGCAAAAATTGATTTTTAAAACCGTTATAACGGCCGTTTGGATACCAATATTTAAAAAAAATTAAGAAATTTCAAATCTTTGGAATATTTTTTATCAATTTATTCTAAAACTAGACTTCTTCAGTAAGAGGTTCCTGAGTGCGGCTCTAACAAAAAAAATTTTTTTGAAACAACCGGCGCTCTCACGGTCGCATTGTAGAGCCAGATCAAAATACCTTTTCTAGACATGTGTGTTTTATTAATATCTTGGACTAGTTCATAAATCAGCCAAATCCGACTCATGGTTAAGAGGGTAGAGGCTTTATACTAGAAAAAAAGTTTGGTTTTTAGATCCGTTATAACGGCCGTTTGGATATTAATATTTTTACAAACTTCATAAATTTAGAATTTTTAAAACCTTTTAAATCAATTTCTTCCAAAAAATTGACCGCTGCAGTTTCTCAGTGAGCGGCTCCAACAAAAAAGCTTGTAAAACACAAAATGCGTTTGAATCAACCGGCACTCTCACGGTCGCATTTGTGAAGCCAGTTCAAAAAACTTTTTCTAAAAATGTGTGTTTTATTAATATCTTAGACAAGTTGGTATATCAGCAAAATCCAACACATGGTTAGGAGACTAGAGGCATTATACTAGGAAAAAAAATTGGTTTTTTAAATCCGTGATAACGGCCGTTTAGATACTAATATTTCTAAAAACTTCATAAATTTAGAATCTGTGGAAACATTTTAATCCATTTCTTATAAATATAAACCTCTGCAGTTAGAGGTTTTTGACTTGTCGGCTTCAACAAAAAAATTTGCAACAACCGCAACAACAACAATTTTCAAAAACCTTATAACAGTCAATGAAAAAAAAATTAAAAAGATTTGAATAGAAGAAATTAATTTTTTTTTCTTAGAAATAAACTATTTTGATATTTTGCAGTAATTGCACGACATATGATATAGAGTAGGTTTGCCGTGTATTTTTCATATATAGTGTCATAAATTGTCACACACATGTTCTGTGGTAGATTTTATATTTCTTTGTTGCAAAATTGGATAGATGTAGTTTTTCTTATATGTAGCTGATATAACTTTTTAAAATTTGTTCGATATCTGTTTTTAATTAGTTTGTTTTGTTTAAACTAATCCGATACATCAGATTCTACTTGTACACAGTTAAAAAAAAATTGAATATGTAATGCAAATTGCTACACATATAGGTCCTATGGAAGTTTCCATTACAAAACAATACAAAGCTTGCTATATAAAGTTAAACTAACGCTCTTTGCATCAATATTTAACAGAGTACTTGGAGTAAAATATAAAGCTTGTTGTTTAAAAATGTCTCTTATTTGCATTAAATAATATTGCGCGCAACACTTTTTTCAGTATGACATTTTAATGCAAATTACATCATAATTTCGAGTTACTTTGATTATTAGGCACCTGCCTAAATTAATCAAATTAAAATAAAAAAATTACAACGGAAAAAATTAAAACATACATACCACCTTAATCACTATTATTTTAGACTTTCAGCTGAGAAGCGATAACTAAAACATACATGAAACGATTTTAACTATATATTTCTAAAATGGATAATATCTAGTGAATTTTGAAATTTCATTAATGTATTAAATTGTAGCAAAGTGCATTAAAACTTCTAGCTGTTCTATAGAAATAAATTATGATGCAAGAGTTGTTTTAAATTTTATAGAAATGCATTGAAATTAGGTTTAATGCATTACATATACTTTACAATTCAATAATAACCTGCAACGCATAGCTCCTATTGCAAGACTTGCTTTAAATATTGCAGTTACTTTTTCAACTGTGTATTAAAAGTTAAAATAATGCATTGATTGAGGGTTAGCACCAAAGTTAAACTTGACTCCAAAAAATAAAATTCAAAATGTTTGTGCTCCGGTGCGTTGTCTATAGAATCAAAACAACTTTAAATTCTAGCCATATGGCTCAATTTGACATTGACAAATCATTTTTTAATATTTGCGGTTGTTACCCATGGTTTCCTATTAGTAGCAAGTTGAGCAAGTAATGTGTCCAAATTTACAATTTTTATTGAAGGGTGCTTCAGAGCATAATTTGCTCTCAAAAGTTTAAGTATTATATGAAGCATTAGAGTAGAATAAAAAACTACTATATGTTTAGGATACTCATTAGCTTAAATATCACTTTTATTACCTTGAACCCACTTGCAATATTCTGGAACATGGTTATGTATATTATGATTATCATTCGCTTACAGAAAAAACTAGTCTCATCTATATTTACGACTTAAACTGGAGCATATTTCTCATTTTAAATTATCTCGGCCAACTTTTCAGGAAACATTTGCGGTGCCGAGAATTATTTTTTTACTTCAGGACGAAAAATTGTTTTATTTTTTTAATTTTGTAATCGCTTTAAATCAAGTTATACGCGCGTAAAAAAGAACTGAATAGTTTTTCGCGTAAATCAAATACGCGTAAAAATAGTTCGCGTAAGAACAGAATGCGGTGTATACTAAAATGATAAAATAGTGGGGAATATCGGTGTCTGGATTGAAGGTGGAGCACATACTGCTTCTGGGTAAAAAAACAAAAATCGTGTAGTTGTAAGTGGGTTCTCGGTCTAAGTCTTTCGAATTTCTCTCGAAGCCCCTCTAAATGGAGATTGCTTTGTGATGATTTTGGAGGGAAAGAAAAGTTTAAGATGTCATGAAATATTAGGAAAAACGATTGTCGGAAGTTTGCCGTTCGATTATTGTAAATTGTAGTTTTCATTTATTTTATGTACAGTAAAGATTATACGATAGTAACAATAATGTACAAAATTTGAATTTGCAAAAGTAAAATAATCTTAAAAGCTAAAGTACATGTATGAAAATATAAGTAATACCAACTATTACATTTGAACTTGTATATGACCTTGTTTACTTGTAAATTTTTCGTATGATTCAATCTAGTGGCAAATGCCATTAATCAAACTAATCAAAAATAGTAGATTTTTGTATAAGCTTAGAATGAAGGAAATTCTTCACGAGGATGAAGTTTCCCTAGCCGAGCGTAGCGAGTGGAGGGAATCATCCGAGTGAAGAATTGCCTTCATCCCAAGCGAATACAAGATGCAATTTTATCCACGTTTGAAGTCGTGGATTTCAAATAATTTCCAGTTATCCTGTAAAAGTTTATATCGCCATATTGAAATAAACGCATGAAAAGAAAAATAAAACAAAACATGTTTGTTTATTTTAGATTTTATATATGTATTGTTCTTGTTTTAACTTGTTTATATTACTATACCAACAAATCAAGTTTTAAATTTGTTAGGGGAATATTTAATAAATAAAGTGGAATGAAAAATATAAAGTGGAATTTAATAAATAATGTGGAATGAATACAATTACAATGAAAGATATACGCATGGAAAGTATATATTCTTTAGTAGTCGTGGATAAAAAAATTAATTTAAGTGGTGCTACACTTATCACACACAGCTCTACATAAAAGTTTATATAAAGATTAATTAATAATGTGAAACAGAGAGAAGGTAGAAATAGCGCGTTGCATGTGAATTCAAAATAAAGTGACTGATGAACGGACGTCTATCAAAAGCTAGAGTAGCAGTTGTTTATCCCAAGTGAACTAATCAAGATGTCAACTGATGTTTTGAAACGAAGCAATTTAAAAATTTGCTGTTTACAAATTGAATAAATAAAATTTCAATTACGTTAATGTAATTTATCTGCTTTCACGAGTCACGACATCTCACTCCAACACTATTTCCTTTTAATGTTTTCTATAACAAATTCGATTTCGATATTATGTTCAAAATTTTTTGACACTAAAAAAAATATGTAAATAATAACGCGTTGGTTTTGTTAAAATCGAAGGCAAAAAAATAAAAATATAAATTTGTAGACAAACAAAATAAAATACTCGATATTCTTTTTGCTCTTTTTATATTAAAATATTATGCACGTGCCTCATCCAACCAAATCATGTCATTGATTTTTCTGTTTTTTTTTGTTTCATTAACGTTTCCTAACATAATTTTGTTTTTAAAATATTTTTGTTTGTTCATTTTGTATTAAGAAAGAATTAAGATAAAAGAATTTGAGTTTTGAAATCATTACAGCGTGGGTTATAAGAGTGAGTGCGTTTTGAGCATCGTCCAACGCATAACTGTTCATAGTACCCATAATCGTTGATATAGTACCATTATTTCAAAGTAAATAATTTCTTTCAAACTCAATAAGAATGTTCATTTTTCTCTCCGATATTTGTTTAACATTTAATAGAGGAATTTATTAACTCGACTACTATCTACTAAAATCTTGGACATTTTTATCATGATTCATGAGGGACGTTGTTACGGGAACCTTTGTACGTAACAAGTCATCTAATCAAGATTTAATAAGCGTACAGATGACACCTGGTGATTTACGATTCTTCTCGTTGATGACCTCACGGTATCCAGCCTATCAGGATGTTTTCATCGTTATGTTATCATTATTGATGAGTTTTTCTGGCTAAGGAAGAATAGATTTTTGATCTGTTTTGACTCGTCTTCGCTAGGTGCGTGAGCGTGATGGTCGAAATTCTGAAATGTTTAGATGCGGTTTCTCAAGGTGCGCGTAATCTTATACCTATTGTGCGGCGGTCGATAGTATTTTGATTTATAAGGTGGTGTATGAAAAGAAAAAGACAATTCCAAATTTTCTTCCATTTTTATTACCAAACTAGTAGATAGTATTCTCTTTCTTTGTTTTATGGATCACAAGCTACAGTTTCCGGCTCTCTTAGTTCTTAACACTACTATTTTTAGTGAATCCTTATATGGGCATAACTAATCAGTTTTTCACGAGTTTCTGACTGTCAAAGACTTAGTACGGTCCATTTTGATGTCACAGCCCGATCGCAGTTTCAAAAGGTTTTTTGTGTTAAATCTGATAGTAAAAGATCAGAGGTTAGAGTTTAATAAGCTTTTATGAGAACGGCGAGCTAGCTCAACTGATTCGTTCGTGAGTGGGCCTTTTTCGATGATGGAAGTTCATCAATTACAAATGGTTCACTCACTTTCGCTTTGACCGCCTTCCTGGTGATAGCTTTCAGCAGCGCAAAAACGTAAAGATCCTAAAACCATATCAAAATATAAACATGGTAGAGCAAGACTATAACATACCTTACTATAATAATTTAAAAGCAAACTTGTTCCTTTATTGTTCTGTTCTTGACGCATCACAATTTATATCTAATTTATCATCATACCATCAGAAAGTCAACACAATATAATATAAAAAAATAATAAAATACCTTAAGTTACCTCAAATCAGCCTATACTAGTCATATAGTTAAGAGCTGCAAGAGCTGCAATTCTCTTTACTTTTGTGGAGATAACTTCCAGTTCCACAATAAAAAATTAAGTTCCACAATAATTCCATAGTAATAATTCCAACAAATACATTGCATTGCATTATACATATTTTATATTCCTATCATTGTGAATCAGCCTAACAAAAAATAGTTCTAGTCCTGATGGAAATAAAGAGAAAAGTTTCCCTAAAAAATAGATTTGAAAAAATGTTACTTACTTCATGTTAGTTTATAGTTCAGCATTTTTTGACAGTTCTGTAATCTCATGTTTTGCTATCTCCACGTTTTCTTAAAATTATTTAAAACAAAACTAATTGATTCAATATTGCTAAAAGAAGCGTATGTTATAAAAATGGTTAAACTAACTTTAATAATACTAGTATTGAAAGCATAAGCCGAGTGGTGTAAACTTTAAAGGTTAATTATTCTAAAGCATGCCATGTTTTTAATCATATAAAAAAAATTTTGTTAAATAAAATTCCATACTAATTAAATTATATCAACTTTTTTAAGTCAATATTCAATTTAATTAAATTATATAAACTAGAATTTTTTTTATTGAAGTGAAAACTTCTTTAGCCGCGTTGTGAATTTTGTATGAGGTAAAATTTATATATTCGCGTTACCATGTTTTATATGCATTTTTGAAGAACAAAAAATATTTTTTTTAAAATATGAAATACATCTATCATTTCTTAACATTTCAAATTGCGGTGAAGATATCGCGCCCGACTGATGTTCTGTAGGTCGTGAGTTCTTCAGTTCCTGGTGTGGTACATTTTTTTATTGTTTTTTTTTAATTTTTATTAAACACCTTTAAAATTATTTTAAAAAATTGATCTTTAATGCAGTTTTTTAAAGTTATATTGCTACTGTCTTTTGCAACTTGCATTCGAGTCATCATGCGAAATAAATATGGAATATATGTATATAAAATTGAAAGTATGTCTGTTTGTCCTTTATGACATCAATCATCATGAAAATTTGGGAAGCTGTTGTGTACACTTAATTTGCTTTTTATTTAACTATCGTTTTAAACGGTAGTTTGCTTTGATCAATGTTTTTTTTGTTAAACATAATTTTATGAAATTAAAAATAACGTAAGAAAGATAGTATAACCTGAAACAATTACATTTGTATATCAAAATTATATGCATTGGAATTTAACACATGATGTTACAAATTTCATCATCTTCAAAAAATATGTTGTTGGTTTGGAATTGTATGTAATACATGTTTCTAAAATTAAGTGAAGACTTAATACTTGTAACTTGATACTTGATAACATCGATTAAATCGATTTTCACCTCACAATTACGAGACGGAAATCGCATAAATTCTATACAAAGAAGCATAGCTTATGTACGATTAAACATGGATGGCAAATCATGATAAATAAACTAATTAAAAATGGTGGCACTTAGTCGATAGTGATTTGCAAACGGCAACAATGCGCATTAATACCAATGAATTTACTTAGCTTTCCGCAGGAAGATTTGTAAAATTTAAAACTGTTGATCTATAGGGGTAACAACCACGCGTATTTTAGTCCCTACTATTGGCATATGAGTTATTTTGAGGTATCGTATACCACTGGCAATAGCAGTGCAATCTCATTAGCCAAAGTAATATCTTAGGGGTGCTGGCGGATGAAGTATTTTCAATCAACGATACCATCCTTTACTCTATGTTATGGAATATTCTTTGATGGTACGCTATTTTTTTTAAATAAAATGTATTTGGTAGTAGAAATTACAAGGTGTGTCACAACAATACATAAAAAACTTTTAAAAACAAGATCCCACAACAACATGCTTTCTAAGGTGTTGATAGATGCAAATTTTTTAAATGATATGTTTTGATTATTTTAAATATAAAAATGTATATAATAGTTGCTTGGAATGCTGATAGATATGAAACCCAGAATAATTTTAGTGATTTTAATTTAAACATTCTGAAATTTTAATTTGCGATGCTACAATAATTGGAAGATACCAAAAAACAGCAATTTCACAGATTTAAGTTTTCACTTCTGTCGGCAGTCCTTAACACTGCCTTTTTTTTTAATTAGTTAGACATGTTAAGCACACTAAATATGAAATATTCATTATTCAGACTCTTTGAATATTCGAAGATATCATGTCAACTATAAAGGAAGCCGATGAGGAAAGTGGAAGGAATGAGGATATGGGTATAACTATACTGATTGTTTTAAATGATGATGGACATTTGCTTTAAATGTCTGGGGGGCAAATTCATCAGGAAACCCAAAGGAGGGCATTGAGTGCCGCAATTTGGCCATTCTATTAAATAATCGTTCAGGAAGGACACAGTTCTACAACAAGGTATTTGAACAACAAATGAATGGAATAACTCGGAAGCTCTTGTTTGTCAATTGTACTACGTAAACGATGGACAAATATTTTGATTTTCCTTAAAGGAGAATTCGTCAAAGTTATATTTATAGTAGATTGACAATTCACCCACATTTCTTCGGTGCTGGAGTGAATCAAGCTGATCCGTTCGGTATTACCAATCAACCGTATTGGTTTTCTCTGTACAGAGTGTAGACATTTTATTGTTGACAGATAAGCACCTCCCCAAACATGACAGCAGTATTTCATACATGGACGAATAAAGGACTTATAGATCAGCAAAATTTGATCGGGATTGAAAATTTTTTTTACATCGACTTTTTTGCATTGCAAATTTAGCAAGGTTGGCCTCATGTTTGTTCCATTTTAAGTTATTTTCAAAATCCACTCCAAGATAGAATCAATTAACTGCAGTATGAGATCGAAATTTAGAAGATGCATGTGATGTATGCAATGTGCTGTTATCAGCAAAACTATGGAGTGGGTACACTGTGGAAATAAGTAAGTCATTAATTTATAGAAGAAACAAGGTTGATGAAAGTACAGAGCCATGTTGAACACCAACATTGTTTGTGAAAATATTGGATGTAATACTAAATTAACATGAAATTGCCGACCTGTAAGAAACCATATGAATCCATGAGACAGACGACAGTAAGATGGTCTATACCATAAGATTTTAATTTAGCTATTAGATTTCTATGCCACACTTTATCAATTGCTTTAAAAATATCAAGTGAAATACTGAATGTTTTGCCATGGTTTTCCAGCAATTTGTTTCAGGGGATACGTGGGCTAACATATCACCCGTTGCATGTTTGCTATGAAAACCATGCTTATCTTACTACTACCAACAGAATTGCTATTGGTCCATAAATACTTTGACATGGGTTGAACGTTGGCCAGCTTCCAAGAATCGGGAAAGATTCCGGTTTCGTAAGATAAATAGAAAATTTTTGCTATGGAATTGGAGCTAGTTGCCTAGCAAAGTTTTTAACACTGAAGGGTGGAATTCCGTCGGAGCCACCGGATTTGTCTATATTGATAGAAAGAAGCATTTTTCGAACAATATTGCAACGAAAAATAATTGGTTTCATTTTCGTTTTACGTGGGGAAATGAGTGTAGGAGAATGGGGAGGTTCAACTAAATTTGAATTTTCTGCAAAAATACGACCCAAAAGTCATATTTTGTATTTACTAATATTTCTTGCTTTTTTATAATAGGCACTATGGGTTTAATGTGTTTAATTTGAGTCACTCAAAAAAATAAAAGTCACTTTTATAAAATTTTTATAAATATACAACCCACAAAATTTTTTGATAAAACTTCAATGTTTTTCCTTCAAATCCAAAAATAATTGGTAAATCAAATAAATTTTTGCTTTTTTCAAATAATTGGGGAGGAATTTGGGGATCTGTATAATCCTATTACAAACATAGTTTCATCAACACCTGAGATCTGCAGTGCTAGTGGATTATGGTGTTTAGAGTACAACTCGTAAGCCTTAATTCTCATACATGAAAGTGAATTTCGAACAAATACACAGACACCATGTTTACTATATTCCAATTCGTAACTAGGCATCCGGTATTTATCAAGATCCAATTTCGATGCTTTATCCCTGACAATCGGTCAGAAACAATATATATTTCGGTAAGAATCAATATGTCAGGTTTATTGAAGTAAAACTTCTAATGCGACTTCCAAAAAATGTTGCGTTAAAAACATAAAATTGTTTGCGCTACACTCTGACGCTACACTATGTCTGACGCTACAACTGTTTATGACTCGATGAAATATAAACCGTCTCATCACCGTTATTATCTACACAGAAATTAATTAATCATTTAATTATTCTTTGACACCCTTGACACCCTTGACACCCTTGACACTTTGACACCCTTGACACCCTGAAAAATAAAATTTTTAGGAATTTAGGAATTAGAATTTAGGAATTACAATTCCTTCACTAATTTTTTTATTTTCTATTGATTAGAAATTAAATAAACAATTTCCCAAATATCCCAAATTTTCCAAATTTCCCAAATTTCCCAAAATTTCCCAAATTTCCCAAAATTCCTAAATTTCCCAAAATTCCCAAATTTCCCAAATTTCCCAAAATTTCCCAAATTTCCCAAATTTCCCTAATTCGAATTCGATTACATCCCAAATTTTAATTAATGACTTTTAAAAGAATGTAATATGGTTTTATTTCCACATTACGAAGTTTTACTTCTTTCGCGCGGAGGGACTCCACGCACAACTTTTTTTTCGATGTAGTGATGAGCCTCGTTTAGGTTGGAATTGAGACCTCGTATGTTGGTGAGATCAATGCTAAACTGTTGGTTCACCTCTGCTGCCATTTTGTTGAGACAAAGACTTTTCTTTTGACATTGCAGGTATAGATACTGAGATTCGGCCAGATCTAAATTTCAAGACTAAACAATACAAAAAAATCTAGATACCTTGGTCACAAAAGCACGATAACAGCTTTCATGCAGTAGTAGAAAAAGCAACGAGATTGGAAATACAAAAGACACAAGTTAAATTGAAGATTCCAAATAAAAGGGTTGATTCAAGTTAAAGTAATACAAAAGAAAAAATTCATACTAATATATAAAAGGAAATTTTATTTTTCTTGTTACCAGGCAATAGAAAACAAATTTATGTCTTTAAAATAATATATTTATAAGTTTAATAATCCCTAAACAATCTCACCCGAATATATGAAAAATTCTTATTTGCACCTCACTTTCACTACACTCACAGTATAATTAAGTTTTTGATTTTATTTTATTTTACTCTGTCTTTAAAAAGGCAAACTGCAAAAATAAAATAAAACAAAAGTTTAGAACTTCACTTTCTTTTAATTTGTTTTGTTGTTTCGATAGATGTTTTTTTTATTACAAAAGACATCTGTCCTGTTTAAAAGCAGAAATGCTCATGAATAAGAAAAATAAATGTATTTAAGCTTAATCTGTAAAACATTTGGATATATGGTGATTAATTAATTTGGGTGTATGGTGATAAATTAATAATTAATTAATATGGTGATTAATTATAATTCTAATGTTTGACGTTTTATTTAACATCAAAATATAGTTGTTGATATCTCAATTAAGAATGTTAAAAAATGTGTTCATTTTTTTTTATTCAAAGTTAGGCATTTTTAGTGTTTAAACAAAACCCCCGATATATCATAGCCCTACCCATTCACGCCATTAGCAATAAACAATGAACATTGCCATATGCAAAAAATTGGATTAGTGTTTTTGATTAAATATTTTTGAATTTTTTTACCTGGAGTTTTATTTTTCCAGATGGCGTTATGAGCGTTATGACGATTTTTTGAATTTTTTTTATATTGAGTTTCAATTTCAAAATGGTGCTCGATTTTTACTCTCGATTTTTACTGTGCTAAAAGATAAAGAAGGCTTCTATATCGGGGGTTTTGGTTTAAACCATAGTAAATTATAGATTATAACGTCTTTGAATATCTGAAGATACTATATGTTAACTAGGGAACCAGGGTTCGAGAGTATTAATCAATTTGGATTAATGATTTCCGGATTTTTTCTCGTGTGTCAAGAATCTACTTTGTTTTCGATCAATTAAATAAATTAAAATTATTTAAATTTATAGAAAAATTATTTCATAAAAAAAAATATGGAGGGGCTGAAATCTCACAGCTCTGAGATATCAAGACTTCGGTCTGGGTTAAGGGTTTTGATATAGTTTTCGGCAAAAAACTTTTATGAGGACATGGTTTTTAGTTTTGGGCAGCGATGTATATCAAACATAACTTTTTGTTAAAGTACATGTATTTTTTATCTCTGTTTAGCTATATATTACAAAACTAACACGAAACACCAATACGTTGTCGGAAAATTATAACAGATCATAAATTAACATAATTTAGTGAAAAGATGATACAATCAGCAAACTACACAAAAACCTCTCCATTTAGCGTTTCCATAAAATATTACAAAATCACAAATTTATATTTCTTTCAAAATTCCAAAAATATTGTAAAAATTAAATAAAATCAAACTTTTTTCAAAATTCCAAAAATATTCCGAAAATTAGAATAAAATCAAATATTTAAACTTTTTCTAAATTCCAATAATATTCCAAAAATTCTTAAAAATTCAAACTTTTCCAAAATTGTAAAAATGTTGCAAAAATCATTACAAAATCAAAAATTGAAACTTTTTTCAAAATTCCGAAAATGTTATAAAATCAAAAATTTAAAATTTTTCAAAATTCTAAAAATATTCCAAAAATTCTTACAAAATCAAAAATTGAAACTTTTTCCAAAATTCTAAAAATATTGCAAAAATTATTACAAAATCAAAAATACAAACTTTTTTCAAAATTCCAAAAATATTTCAAAAACTATAACAAATTCAACAATTTCCATGTTCAATTTCATTTTCAATTACATTTACGTCATAAAAACAGCTACATTTTTTTTCTAAAAAATTGCCTAAAAAAATAAATGAAATCATTTTTTGACACACTTGCCATTATTTTTTTGACAAACTTATAATGTCATAATTCTCTATATAATAATATTAAAATTTCATGTCATACAAATTTTTAATTTTATTTTTTTCCAAAAAATTGGGTAAAAAGTAAATAAAAATCTTTCTTTTGACACACTTCACAACATTTTTTTGACAAACAACTGATAATGCCATAATTCACAATAATAATAATAAAATTTCATTTCAAACAAATAGATAAATTAATTTTTTTCCAAAAAATTGGGTAAAAAAATAAATAAAAATTTTTCTTTTGACACACTTGACAACATTTTTTTGACAAACTTAGGCTGTTTTCTAAACCAAAACTTATTTGAAACTTATTTGTGGAGACTTACTTATTTGAATAAGTAACCTAAATAGGTGACTTATTTGAAATTTTTTTTTCATAGAAAAATCTAATTCGATTTGACAGTGTCAAATATTTTTATGTTTGTTTACAAAATGGTTTTAAGCAATAAAATTTCTTTTTCGATCCCTAATAAAATAATGTAGTAATTTAAAATGAAAAAAAGAAGTTTTGTAAACTCTTTAATTGATCAAATTAAATAAATCGTTCTAATTAAATTTTTTTCGAATTTGCTTTTTGTTGCTGTCAAAATAAGAAAGCTAAATCATTTAGAATAGCTTTTAAATACTTATTTAAAATGGCGGTAAATAAGTAAGTCTACATAAATAAGTTTCAAATAAGTCGTCGTTTAGAAAACAGCCTTATAATGCAATAATCTAGTTTTTGATCTCACATACCAATCCCTACCATCAAGATTCCTCCAAATTCAATGTTCCTACTCGTAATCACTTAAAATGAACGTTTTTTAAGCCAAAAATATGAAAGTTATCGAGCACAGCGTCCTTTCGGACCTGACCCTAGAGTAAGGTGACCTGATTTTAACATTGATAAAGCAGGACACGATTGATCTGAGGGGGTGGGGGGGGGTTGGGGGGTCTATATGAAGCAACAAAAATTTTCATAGAACGAAAAAATTATATTGTAATTTGTAAAACATTTCCATAATATGGAGTCTAATGACAGTGGAAAAATTCAACTTCAACTTCGAAATTGTCATCGCCTCAACAACGGCGTAATCGATAGCGTGTCTGCCTAAGGATTCGAACCAGGCACTGAGAAGGAAGGTTTGAATTCATCCGAAACTCGAAAAATGCGAAGTGGAGTTTTTTTCTGAGAAACTTCCAGCCATACCTTTGAATTGAAAAAATTCCAATTACTACTTTACTTACTTGATTGATCTCAACAAGTCCCTAATATTATAATATACTAGGGCAGGCATGTCAAACTCATTTCGGTACTCGGGCCAAATTTTTTGAAAATTGTCTTCCAAATCCTTAAGCGGGCCACACTGAATTAATTTGGTTTTTTTAAAAATTTTAAATTTGTGGGTTGATTGAATATAATCGACCATAAAGAAAACAAAACAAAAATTTTATATAGAAATTCATTAATTCTTATATTCTTTTAATTCAGGTTTTTTTGCTTGATAGAATGCACAGCTTTTCATTTTTCAATTCATCAAAATCTGGTATTAGTTTTTGGCTTAATGTAATTTTTAATATTGATGCTAAATGTTCTTCAGTCAATCTGGTTCGCTGCGAAGTTTGATTTATCTTCATTTGTGAAAAAAGTTGTTCACAAATATACGTGCTACCAAACATGGATAATATGCGTATAACAAAATTTCGAATAACAGGGAAACAGTCTGCAGGTAAATACTCATAAAACCCTGGAATACCAATTTCCTTATATTTTTGGTTCAATAACGTGTCGCATCGTAGTTCTATAAACTCCATTTGCAAATTTTCCTCAATATTGTCAATGTCAACAGACATCGGAGAGCAAAAACTATTGAAATGACTATTTTGAAAATCTGAAAACATCTTTTCGAAATCGTCTGCCAAAATTTTCAGTTGTTTTTCATATTTTTCAAATTTCAACTCTGGATGTTTAAGCAAAAGAGTACAACTAGAAATATTGTACAAATTTTCTTTTTTCAATTGTGCTTTCCACAAGTGTATCTTTTGTTTGAATGAATTTATTTGGTCATACAACGAGGTTATGAGCATGTTTTCACCCTGAAGATTAAGATTGAGTTGACTGAGATGGCCAGTAATATCAACTGAAAAAGCCAAATCTTGTATCCAATCAACTTTTTTCAATTCAGTGCAGTCACAATCTTTAATTTCTAAAAAGAGCACGATTTCGTCCAACAGCTGTCAAAATCTTCTTAAAACCTTATGACTCGAAAGCCAACGGACTTCAGTATAATATGACAAATCTTCGTAATCACATTCCACATCTTTTACAAATGACGTAAATTCCCGATGATTTAAGCCACGTGCTCGAATAAAATTAACGATTTTAGTAACTTTTTTAAATACATGATCAATTTTGATTACTTTTGAACATAAAACTTGCTGGTGGATAATGCAATGGAAGTGTTGAAAAGATGTATTATGTTGGGTTTTAACATAATCTTTTAGTTTGCCGACGACACCACGTGTAGCTCCTTTCATAGAAGGGGCCCATCAGTTGCCAAAGTATCGTAATGTCTTTTTATATTGTATTCCTTGCACACCACAATAGTTTGACGACATATTAAACAGAATATTTTAGTTTTTTCTTGAACAAAAAAATATTGAAGCTCCCATTTTTCTTGAAACAAACGATGTTCACTTTCAACCGATCGTTTTGTACTCGTGTTTGGATTCATCTACAAATGCCAAGTCTTTAATAATGCAATACTAAATAAAACTGTTTATTCTCTCCTATGAAGGAAAATGCTAATAAAACTTACCTTCATAAAAGAATGCAAACAATCGAGAAAACCAAACACACCAATATTCAAAAATAAAATTACAACGGAATTAGACTAGCGCTCGCTAATGTTAACTATATAATGAGATTTATTTAGTAAAATCGGAATAGTTTCTGCCATTTTTTTATGATATAACGGGAAAATAAAATTTCATTAAAATATAGTCGCAGAAGTTTTTGTTAGAAGATTTTACTGAATAGAAACTAATAATAGTTGCGACTTGCTAAGAAACAAATAAAAAAGATGCGTTTAAGAGAAATTCACGGCACAAATCCGTTGAATTCAAAACATGTTATTGAGAATATATTAATTTTCTTCGTTAAGATTTTCAGAATTAAGAAATTTTTGTTTTGAATAATACCCGTGTCCCTTTTAGGTAAATTAAATCTATTTAAATTAAAATTTTAAATAGAACGACAAAAATGTGAGGCGTCCTAGATTTTTTTGCTACTACTTACAACTCAATTTCTTTTTTACGTCCGTTCACTGGATGGTGAAAAAATGGAACAATTTATCGGTTCCAGAATATTGTTAAAAATTTATAAGAAAATTATTAGTGAGGTAAAATTTTACATATAAATATTATTTTGAAATTTGTTACATTTAAGAAAATGAATTCAATATCAAAAGAATTCCAAAAATTTAAATTGTGTGCCAACATATTAGACATGATTCTCTTAACTGACAAAAACTATGGTGGTGAATGGAGGCGTATGTTTGCCATGTAGCTTTACCATCATTCGATATGCTTAACTTGAAAACAAAATTTAGTACAAAGTAAGGGAAAATATTGTGACGATTATGGAAGATGATAGAACACAACAACAATAGAACTTTCAAGAAAATTCTCGTTAGTTCTACAAATATAAAAATCAATAAAAGATAACAATGCAACCAAAGTAAAAATTTAATAGGAAGTATTTGTTTTATCGAATAAGGATTGGTTAACGAAATAAAAATTGGTAAATAAAACAATTGAAAAGAATAGATTTCACACCTAGGTGTCAATATTTGAAGATCGTCTTATTGTTGATAAAGGAAGGAAAAAAAGGGTGTGTTCTATCTAGAACATTACAGCAGTTTCGAGGCTATTTCATGTAGTATATAAGTTAAGGAATTATTCCTTATTTATTTTAAAAAAATAATTTTTTCAGAGGAAGACCTCTTTACTTTATTAAACTCAAAAAGATAGTAAATTACAATTTGAAATTTCTAAACTTAATGCTAAAAATGTTTTACAATGTTTTTGCATAATAGACAATATTTATAATAATTTTATTGAAATATTATATTCTATTTCACAGAAACTAAACTTGTCAATTAATGAGTTTGTTTCTGTGAGAAAATTTTTACGGAATGCAATTTGTAATAGGATATTAGAAGACAAAACATTTATAGGAATGTAATATGAAGGTAAATTAACTCCTCCGCACTTAAATGTGATTGTCCTCAATCACTTAGAAATATGGAATGTTATTGAAATTCAGTTCTGGAGCGCTGGAAGCGGGTCTTAGAATTATCGAATTTTGTTTTGGTTTTGAATTTGGAAAATATACTGCATCAGGTGAAGTGTGTTTTGGACTTGAAGTTTGCTTACTAATTTTGAAGGTTTTGATAGCTTTAATACAAAGTTTGTATGAAATTATGAAGGAAGCTGCAGCAATAAAGGCATAACATAAGTAATGAAGCCTAGAGGATTCTGAATGTAGAAGGCTTATCGCGTTCGTGTTATTGATATGAATTTCCTCCATCATTTCTAACGATAGTATTCGTTTTAGCTCCCTCTCTTTCGAAAGTGGATGTAAAATTGCGGGTAAAACATGAAATTGGGTTTCTTCACGTGAAGTGAATGACTGACCGGCAATGTTTATTGAAATATTATTGAATTTAATTAAAAATGTGCCATCCAAATGTTGGGGTATAGATTGAATTAGGATAGTGCTGTTAAAATTGTTAAGGAGAATTATACCTGGAGTTATTTCTTCGATTTGAGGAATGTGTTAGTTGTTTACATTATTGCATTCCGCTAACATGCTTTTGAGAAGATTTGGAATACAAGATGTGTTTGATAAATTGATTACATTTTTAGATTTACATATAGATATGAGATTAAGCGTGCCACAATTTTCTTTTAAAGCAAAAAATTCGTTATTATTTCTTAAAATTGTTTCGTATACTAACTCTGTGGCAATTTTATTTCTTTTTACTGGTTTCAAAATGATTTTGTCGTAAATTTTATGATCTGTTATAGGAACATTTACGATATAAAGAATCGAATTAGAATCTGTAATAATTTTAATTTCGGCAAAATTTAAAGCTTCTTCGATTGTAGAGAAAGGAAAGTGTTCCTTTTTAAATGTATCAATTGCTAACTTTATTTCTTCTTTGGACAGTATAAGTGAATTTACAATCCCCGATTTTGCCCAGTGAATCGCGTAATTTATGTTATTTAAATCTTCTTTGAGTATCTTCATCTTGTATTCCACGTCTTGTATGATCTTATCATTAAGATGTTCATTAATAGCTAGTGCGTTTTTAATTTCATTGTTTATCTTAGTCAAATTGTTTAATCGTTTAGTTATTAAATTATTTATTACAACTTGTTTATTATTATTATATAAAACATTATTAATTTTTTCTTTAATAGTTATAAAATCGTCATGGTCTGAATTACCTGCGATCCATTTCCATGCGCTTCCTATGAAATTAAGTGACCTCTTTCTTTGATGTGGTTTTAAATTTAATATTAAGTTTTGAACTTGATCCAATTCAAAAAGTATATAGGGAGCAAGATGATGTTGTCTAGACTCATTGGTACTCATGAGCGATAAAATTTCGAGTGTAACATTTTCGTATTCGTCTAGGTCAATGACATGGATTATCTTAAAACAGCCAGTTTGTATTTTAGCATGACCCATATTAATCGACACGAATAGGGAATTTGTGAAATCAAGCAATTGAATTCCAGCATTAATATGGTTAAGTAGATGTCTGTAACAAAAATTAAACGGTTGGTATTAGTTACGGATGTTGGATTTGTGTACTGTTCTCCCAGATTCGGTGATAACGGTTGAATTTTTATTTTCTCTTATTACCTCTCGAACGAACCGAACAGTTAGTTTCGTTCCTAATCTTCTATTATGTTTAACATAGATTATATCTCCAGGTGAATATTGTTTGATGGGTTTTCGTTTCTTGTTATGATAATTAATATCTTTTTGTTGTTTTGATTTTAATTTTTCAATATTGGTCAACCGTATTTGTTCGAATTGTTCAGGGCTAATATTTGGAATTCGTCCGAAAAAAAGCTCTACTGGTTTTTTGTTAGTTGTCGAATGAACCGTGTGGTTGTACTCATTGACCGCTCGTTCGAGGAGTTGTTTAAATGTACGAAGTGGACCTTCTGCTTTTAAACATCTCATGATTTCTGATAAAGTTGAGTGAAACCGTTCGACTTGTCCATTGACTTCACTTTTAAAAGGAGGAGTTGTAAATACTTTAATGTGAAAGTCGTCTTGCATCATGGCAGTGATAGATGCTGAGTTAAGAGATTTTTCGTTATCTATTACGATAACAGCTACAGGTACACAAAAATACAGTAATATGTCTTGGAGTGGCTTTTTTATGTGCTCGATAGCACGAGATTTTATTAATTTTGCTTGAGCAAATTTTGTAAATTTATCAATTGCTGTTAGGACGAAATGTTTTGCCGTGGAGAAAATGTCAATGTGAATTGTATGTCCGGGGTGATTAGGTATAGGAGTGGCGAGAATTTTTTGATGGTTGGGGTGCCGTTCGTATTTATTTTCTTTGCATATAGTACAGTCTTTAACTTTGGCAGAAATTTTTGATGCCATTTTGGTAAAGTAGTACTTACGCAGTATTTGCATTCGATTTTCGCATGCATTTCTATGAGCTCGTCTATGCTCTCTGCTGATTATTTCATCCTGTTGTGCCTCATTTTCTATGTCTTCTACCATATTTTGCGTAAAGCGAATTTTATAGTTCTTAAAGTGAAGCGGATATATTTGTTGAACCTCGCCCATAATAGATTCTGACGTAAGGAGACCATTTACAACGTTGGGGTTTAAGTATCTTTTGAAAATTGTTATGAGGTCCGTCTTGGAATAGTTTGGTTGTACGAAAATGTGTCTAATATAGTTAGAAAAAAGGGTTTTTGTTTGATAGCTGGTTTCAATATCGTCCGTTTTCAATATAAGTTGATTACGGAAAACATTAATTGGAGCATCAACTGTTGGTACTAGATTATGTGAAGAACTGTCGGAACTGTGTTGGGTTGATGTTAGAGCATTAATTTCTTCAGGACTTGGTAATCGGAAAGGGAATCTGCTACGACGTTTGACTTTCCAGGTTTATATACTAATTCGTAGTTGTATTCCTCGAGAATAGCTTTCCATCGTTTCATTTTGCTATTTGTGTTCTTATTACTAAGAGCATATGTTAATGGCTGGTGGTCTGTAAATATTTTTACTTTACGAGAGCCATACAAATAATTCCTGAGGGAATTAAGTGACCATATATAGCTAGCATTTCTTTCTCGTTTGTCGCATAATTTTCTTCTGTCTTACTTAGAGTTCTTGAAATGTAAGTGATGGGTCTATTGTCTTGTGTGAGCACAGCTCCTAAAGCATATTCAGATGCGTCTGTTGTTAACTCGAATTCTCTTGTGAAGTTTGGGTGAGATAACATTACCTCTTCCGAAACAAGAGTAGTTTTCAATCTCTTGAAAGCTTCGAGTGCTTGTTCGTTTAAATGAATTACTTTGTTTTTAGATGCATTTTTGGAGATTCGACCATCCTCCCCTCGTAAAAGGGATGTCAGGGGTTTCGCTAGTTTGGCATAGTCTTGTATAAAACGGCGGTAATATCCTGACATGCCTAAGAAGGATCTTAGATCTTTGAGGTTCTTCGGTGCTGGGAGATCGATTATTGCATTAATTTTCTTTATGTTTGGTTTTATTCCATCTATTCCGTTGAAGAAAATTGCACTTGTCGAGTTGGATTTTCATATTGGCTTCCTCAAGAGTTTTAAAAACTTGTACTAGGTTTTGAAAATGTTCGTCTTCATTTTTTCCGAATATTATTATATCGTCAATGTAGACGTAACATCTTTTAGCTATATGTTCCCTAAGAATGTCATCGAGTGTTCTTTGGAATATCGATGGAGCATTTTTTAGACCGAAAGGTAATCGTGTAAATTCGAATTTCCCATTATTTATAGAAAATGCGGTTTTTTCTATGTCTGATGTTTTAAGAGGTATTTGATGGAACCCACTTTTGAGATCTATTGTGGTGAAATACATATTTTTACCAAGATTTGAAAGAACTTCATTTATTTCTGGTATTGGGTATTTATCGGCGATGGTTATAGAGTTCAGCTTTCTGTAGTCTATCACCATTCGATCCTTTTTCAGACCAGATGCGTCTTCCTTTCGAGGCACGATCCAGACTGGAGAATTGTATGGCGATCTAGAAGGTCGAATGATTCCATCTTTAAGCAGTTCGTTAACTTGTTTTTCGACTTCCTCTCTTAAGGCCATTGGGTATGGGTAAGCTTTAGAATAAACTGGAGTATCGGAAGTCGTACGAATTTCTCCTTTAATTCTTGTGGTGTAGGTCAGTTTTTTGTCGGGGTCAGCGAACAATTTGGGACAACTTTTTACGATTGAATATAATTTCTGTTTTTGCACCGTGTTAAGATGTGAGATTCTGAGATCAATGCTATTTACGTCGTCCGTTTGGTGTTGTTTTAGGGGAATGATTGTATCTGGATAAATTATCATATGTCCTTTGTCCGTGTGAATAACTGCTTGCAGTTTTCTAAGGGTGTCATTGCCAATTATTCCGTTAAAAGATTTAAGACAGGGTAAAATATAAAATTTCAATTTTTCTGTATTGTCTCCGAAAATATTTATGTTGGAATGGTGTGTTATATTAACACTCCCTGCAATGGAATTGGCACAGAATGGTTTGTCATTGGGAATTGGAGTTCGAACATGTTTCGATTGAATATAGTTTTTGTTTGATCCCGTGTCTATTAAGAATTTTAAGTACTCTCCGTTCCTAATTTTAAGTTCGTAGTAAGGGAGCGAAGAGTGGCTTAGTCTAAAAAATATATGTCTTCTAATTGTTCGGATTGATCAAATGTAGGATTATCGTAAGATTCGATGTATTCGTCGTATGTTTGCTCTTTCGTGTCGTCAGAATTAAAATCATCCACGCTAGTTTCGATATTTTCAGTTTCTATTGGTGGTATAACATTTGCACTTTGTTCTGTGTGATGAACTCTTTGAAACTTGTTTGGAGGGTGTGACTGCTGAGTTGAGCTTAGAAATTGTCTCTTTTGGGTAGCAATATTATTCGGTTGTGCAGGCCGATTCATGTAATTAATCTGTCTAGATTGCATACTTCGATCTACGTCCATAGGCTCTGGTCTTTGCCATTGTGGTCTATATTGGTTTGTCCATTGAGTTCGAATATTTGGCAACATCTGATTAGGATAGTAAGCATTGTGCATAGGCCTATTTGGTAGAACTGGTCTGAAGAACGTTGGGTTTTGTGGTACCCGAGGGTTGTGAAGCAACTGAGGGTAAAAAGGTTGTCTAAATTGTTGTAATGTATTTTGTCTAGGTGGTAGGAATGGTAGCGGTTGTGGTCTTTGTATGTGTTGATACGCGTACTGTGTCCTGAAGTCAATATTTTGCAGCTTCAGACAAAGATGTAATGCTTGAGGTAAATCAACTGGTTCTCTGATACTAAGAAGACGAGGTAAATCACCTGTCAAACCTCTTACAAATGTATCTAATGCTTTATCACGGTAGGCTTTTGTCATGTTATTTAGTGATTCATCGCCCATTTCCATACACGACAGTTTATTTAGAATTAAAGAAAGGTGTTGGTAGACAATTTGATAAAATTCTGGTATAGTAAGTTTACCCTGGACTAGCGTTGTCAACTGGTACTCTAATGTACCTAGGTCTCTTTTATCCGCATAATGTAGGGTGAGACACTTTGAAATTTTTTTCCAATTTAATGGAGTATTATGAGACTCGAGTGCAATATCTGCACTACCTACAATTTTATTGCGTACCACACTTAAAATACCGTAGTATTTTGGGCTACCTTTCAGGTGATCGTAAATTTTAAGTATTCTATCGACACTTTTTTTCCATGAACTAAATTCACCAGGTTGGCCTGAAAAGTCTCGTAAGCTTTTAACGATGTCTGGTATTTTATCTAGATCATTAAGCGCTTTATCGTTGTCAATATTTATTGGTTGGTCAATGTCACTATTTATATCTGAGTTTGTACTACAGTCTGCTAGGAGACGTTGTCCGTCTTGTCTAAGGATATCTCTGACAATTTGTGATATTTGGACATTCAAACTCTCTAGACTGATTTGGGTATTTGTACCAGTATTAGTAATTGAAGAATTTAATATGGGTGGTCTAATTATAGAATTGGGATCTGAAGGCATTTTATGCAATGGTTTCGCTAAAATGTTACGATAAAAGCTAATTCTATTCTAGACAGACAATCAATTTCTAGAATCTGTGGTTATTAAAACCAAAACACAAAAATAATTTTTAGAAGCACAGAAAAATCACCAGTTTGTTAGATGTCGCTTAATTTCTTTTTGAATAAAATTGTCAAAATATTATTTTAATTACTTATTTTATTTAAATTGAGAGAGAAAAATATATTTTAGATTGGTTATCACAATCAAAAATTCACTGAACAAAAAATTTTCAACGGATTTTAATAATATATTGAAATAGTTCTTTCTATTTAAATTTTTGAACTATTCATTTATTTATTTTATTAGAAAGAAATGATTGTAGATTTATTCTTAAGATTAAATGACTGTAGATAATAATATGAGGTTTAATTAAATTTCTCAAATTTTTCATTCAAATTTTTGAACTATTTATTTATTTATTTTATTAGAAAGAAATCATCGTAGATTTATTCTTAAAATTAAATGTTTGTTGATAATAATATAAGGTTTAATTAAATTTCTCGAATAAAATCTATATTTAATTTTTCTATTCAGGCATTATTTGAATTTTAATGAACAAAATTATTATTTATTTTTATTTAGGTATTTATTTAATTATTGTTTAATTTTAATTATTTATTTAATATTTTCAAATTTCATTTATTTATTTTGTTTCACTTTATTTAATTTATATTATGATTTATTAGAATATTTATATCTCTTCTTTATTTTAATATTTCAAAAAAAAATTTCTTAACTAATAAAAATTTATAGATTTCACTTACAGTAAAATGATGAAATAAAACATATTCATTCCTATGTTTTTGTTTCTTGACTATCTTCTTGGTCTGTTCCTGGTGGTTGCGTTGTTGTGGCACAACGTATGGGCGGCTACTTCAAATTTGTTCCTTTGGAGTTCCGTTTTTCCGTTGATTATTTCGGTTACTTCGGGGCCTTTTTTTCCATAAACAATTGCACAATATTTTGTTTCTTTAATGTAGTATTTTCATTAAAGTTTTTGTACCCAAGCAAATTAATTTTGCGATTCACTTTGGGATTTTTGCAAATATAAAATATTTTTGTTTTAACTGTTTAATAACTTTCAGTAAACATTAAAGTTTTTGTAACACACCCAAGCAAATTAATTTTGCGATTCACTTTGGGATTTTGTGTAATAAACTTTCAAAAAACTTTATTTTAATTTAAACTTTTTGAACTGTTCTAAAAAACTTTCAATAAACTTTATTTCAATTTGCACAACACAACACCACTGATTTTAAGTTTCGGCGCCAGTTAAGGAATTATTCCTTATTTATTTTAAAAAAATAATTTTTTCAGAGGAAGACCTCTTTACTTTATTAAACTCAAAAAGATAGTAAATTACAATTTGAAATTTCTAAACTTAATGCTAAAAATGTTTTACAATGTTTTTGCATAATAGACAATATTTATAATAATTTTATTGAAATATTATATTCTATTTCACAGAAACTAAACTTGTCAATTAATGAGTTTGTTTCTGTGAGAAAATTTTTACGGAATGCAATTTGTAATAGGATATTAGAAGACAAAACATTTATAGGAATGTAATATGAAGGTAAATTAACTTATATAAAAGGTGTTGTTATCGAGGATACAACCAGTATAAAGTTGTTAGCGATACAAAAAGTATAAAAATATTAGCAGTGATATAGGCGAAGTAAAATTAACAGTGTTATAAGTAGAAAGTTATTGTAAGTGATATTGTGAACAAGTATAAAGGAATTATAAGTGGTGAAATATTGTTAGTACAAGAAAAACTAAAAGGGGAATAGTGATAGGAGAAATATTTTTATTGTAAAATCTTGAACGAATAAAATTATAACGTTTAGAAAATCCATTGTGTTTTAAATTTCCTGATTTAGTGAGCGAACTAAATAATTGTAACTCGGCTAAGAAACGTTACAACTGGTGTCAGAAGTGAAATAAGATGGATTTGAATGGATTAAAAGTTCAAGATCTGAAGAGCGAATTGGAGAAAAGGAATCTTTCAACAACGGGAACTAAGAATGAGTTGAAAGAGCGATTAATAAAAGCTGTGGAAGCAGCTGGATTTAGTGTTTCCAATTATCCGTGATTTTAACTATCCGGATATCGAATAGTATGTAAAGTAGTTATCCGGATATCCGGATAACAATCCGGATAATGCCTTTAATAAAAACAATAGTTTTAAAAAATTAAAATCAAATCAAAAGCAATCAAAATTTATTTTCATCTGCAAAATAATGTTTAAAAAATACAAGAGCGTTTAACATTGGAAGCTGCAAAACGATTTCTAGTTTTTATTAGCTTTTCTAGGTTAGGAATGGGTGTTTTACATGCGCTATATAAATTAAATTTCTTGTCCGGCAATGAATAATTATTTGAACGAATAACTTTACTATTTTCGATTAGGGAAATCGTATTTTTCAATTCCATGACTAATGTACATTCGGTGAGTTCGGTCGGATTTGGAGAATTTTCATTTTCCTTATCTTATTGATCTGCCATTATTAACTAAACATTTTCGGATGTTTTGGTATCCGGAAACAAACTTTTTATTAACCTTTTTGCATAAATGATAGCTGATGTTTTAGAAACATAACTAAAATCGTTAAAATTATCATATCGGGATAACGTTGAATCCTGCAACAACATCCTTAATGAAACTAGCTCAACATTTTTCCTTTTGTTAATAGACTGCCTTAATGTGATTAACTTTAAATATTTATAAATTACTCAAAATTGAACTGTAAATTATGACACGGAAAAATACTGTTTTTAGTTTGTAAATATAAAACTGCATTCCAATAGAATGCTAAATGGTCTCCAAATTCTAAATCGTGCTAAATTTAAAAATTTAGCATGATATCGTTCCAATTTATTTCTTCTAAATAATTATAAATTTGAACACCGGTGACAAAATTCATATAATTGTTATTGAGTTGTTTGCATTAAAAACTAGAAAATAATTTATAGTTTCAAACATCAAAGTGAATAAATAATTAAAATAAATAAATTTTCTCTAACGGAAGATGACCAAAAACTGATTTGATACACAATATCCAATAATATATTGTTCTGATATTTAATAATACAAAAACTAATAACTATAATAGAATTTAAAATTCTTAACAATTTTGAAATTAAACTTGAAGTTAATGTTTAACTGTCAGCTCAAATAAGTCTACAGTGCAAGTATTGGATTTAGTCAACTTGAAAATGTGCTAAATCATTTTAGTATTGCGGAGACCAATTAGCATTCAATTGGAACCCAGTCTAAATTACACTTCTAAAATTCAAGTACAAAACAATTGCTGGAATGATAATTCTTAGATCAACAAAACGAAATCCTCTATTATGAAAAAATTAGTAGTAGCTGATTAAAATTTTTAAAAGGTAAATAGCGCAAATAATTTTTTTTTGCTTTAATTTAGTTATCCGGATATTTTTTGTGAATTAACCGGATATCGGATAGCAAGATTTTTACGCATTATCCGGATAATTTCAATCCGGCTTAAACCGGATTGGAAACACTAGCTGGATTGGATCCAGAAAAATATCGTTTTGGGCAAGAAGAAGCAGATGGAAATCCAGATGCAGGAAATATTGAAGATAAAGATGGTGCTGTTGAAGCAACGAGGCAAGTCGTACCAGCAAACAACGACTTTGCGCAGTTAATGGCTATGATGGAGCAAATGAGTTTCAACATGAGAGCAGATGTTAAGGCAAATATGGAACTCATGAGTAATGAAATGAAAAAGTTAGATGCAAACATCGATCAACAATTAGCTGCAAATCGAGAAGAAATAAAGCAGCAGTCCATTACCATCAATCAACAGTCTGCAAACATCGATAAACAATTGGCAACAAATCGAGAAGAAATGAAGCAAATAATGGAAGAAAAGATTCTTCAAATGTCAAACACATTCCATGGAGAGATCGAGAAAGTACAACAAGAAGTAAAGCATTTTGAACAAAAAGTTCTCGATGAAAACCAGAAAGTACAATCAATGGTTGTGAATTTTGAAAAAAGGCTTCAAGATGTTGAAATTAATGGTAAAACAATTCACACGGCTCAACAAACACAAAGCATGAAGTTAAAACCGCCCACATACGATGGTACATCCTCGTTTGGAATTTTCAAATTCCAATTTGAAACAGCAGCTGATCAGAACAGTTGGAACGAAACACATCGTGTGGCAGCTTTAATAGTGGCACTGAAGCAGCAGAAACAATACAAGCAGTTCCAGAACAAGACCGAAGGAGCTACAATGAGATCATGAAGGATTTAGATCGCAAATATGGTAGTGACCACAAGCGGGAGATATACAGACTTGAGTTAGCGAATTAGAGAAAGCTTGCAAGAGTTTTCGTCTGCGATCGAACGTCTGGTACATATGGCACATGGAAATACATCACCAGACTATATGGAAAGAATGAAGATAGATGCGTTCATCGACGGCATAAGAGATCCAGAGACGCGGAAGTCAGCTGTGATGACACCTAAAGCTACATTTGCTGAAACAATAGCTTGTGCGTTGACTAGTGAGACAGCACAAGCAATTGTCAAACCAACAATCAAAGTACGCCGTGTAGAAATGGAAGAAGAGGACAGTTTTAGGCCTCAAAGAAGACCCCAAGAATTCAACAGTAGAATAAGATGTTGGGTATGTGACAAACTTGGTCACATATCTCGAGAATGCAGAGAGGTCAGACGAAAACGGGGAAGATCAACATCACCAATTAGACGGAGATCATCTGAAGAAAAGGCTCAAGCGGGAGAGGATGGTCAAATAGCAGCGGAAGTGTTAAACTAAAACGAGTCAGCTTTAAGGGGCGTAAGCTGGCTCCCACAACCGAATGCCCTATAATCTCCATCCCTATTTCAAGAATCGCAAGGAGTGGTGACAGTTTAACGATTGGAGCTGAAATTGATGACAACAACTGTACCATTACACTAGATACTGGAGCAACTCGCACAATAGTCCGTACAGATTTACTAAAAGGGGAATTACAACCAGCAGAAAAATATCGAATACAAACAGCAACAGGGGAAAGTGCAACTATCAGGGGAAGCAAAATCGCTGATATAAAAGTAGGAAATACGCACTTTCAGCATGAAGTTCTAGTGGCAGACATCGTTGATGAAGTAATTTTGGGTATGGACTTCATGAGGCCGAATGGATTTGTAATAGACGCTGGAAATGGAGTACTCAAGTATGGTAACGTAGAGTTGGTTCTTCAGATGAATGGTGCAGAATCAAGTATGAGGCGAATAATATTGGAACATCGCGAAAAGCTGCCACCTAATACCGAAACAATCGTCTGGGGAAGATTGGAGGGAGATTCTGGGTCACCGAGGTTGTGGGTTGTGGAAGCCAATGAAAATGGTCTACAACATCAAGAGATCATTATAGGGAAAACATTAGTTGTACCAGATGAAAACTTAAGAATACCGATTAGAACACTAAATCTGTCAGACAAAATAAAACTCTCAAGAAAGGAACAATCGTCGGTAAATGTGAAGAAGTAACTACCATTGTGAAATGTGAACAACAGCACACAGAAAGGAAAGTCGAAAATCAAACGCAGAAGAAAGAAATACAAAATCTACTACAGAAGTGGACAACAGAGCTTACAAAAGAACAAAAGAAAGAAGCAGAGCAGTTGCTCGAACGTTATTCGTCCATCTTCTGCAGCACATCAGCAGACAACGGAAGAACTAATCTGGTTAAACATAAGATTGACACGGGAGCAGAGATGCCGATTCGCCAAGCACCAAGAAGATTACCATTAGCGAAACGGGAAGAAGCTGATAGAATAGTAAAGGATATGAAAATGTCTGGTGTTATCGAGCAATCAGATAGTCCATGGAGTTCACCTGTGGTTTTAGTTGGAAAGAAGGATGGAACTATGAGATTCTGCGTCGACTACAGAAAACTGAATGCAGTAGCAAAGAAAGATAGCTACCCATTACCTCGAATTGATGATGCCTTGGACACATTATCAGGTGCCAAATTATTCTCAACATTAGATCTGCAAAGTGGTTATTGGCAGGTAGAAGTCCAAGAAGAGGATCGAGAAAAGACAGCGTTTAGTGTGGGTGGTGGGCTATGGCAGTTTAACGTTATGCCATTCGGACTATGTAATGCTCCCGCAACATTTGAACGTTTAATGGAACGTGTGCTGAAAGGATTACATTGGAGAACGTGCCTTGTGTACTTGGACGACATCATTGTAATGGGCAAGGATTTCGACGATCATTTGAAGAATTTAGAAGAAGTCTTCGAGCGAATCCAAGCAGCAGGACTAAAATTGAGTCCAAAGAAATGTACACTATTCAGAGAGGAAGTAAAATACTTGGGGCACAAAGTAACAACGAATGGAATACACACAGATGCTGATAAGATCACAGCAGTAAAAGAATGGCCAAGACCTAAGAATTTACATGAGCTTCGCAGTTTCCTGGGATTGTGCACTTACTACCGACGTTTTGTACCAGGATTTGCCAATGTTGCTAAGAGTCTACATGAGCTCACGAGGAAGGATAAAGCTTTCGAATGGACCGAAAAGCAAGAAAATGCGTTTGTGGAGCTGCGAAAAAGATTGTGCACTGCACCAGTTCTGGCTTACCCTATACCAAATTTTAAATTCATATTAGACACTGATGCCAGCAATGATGGTATAGGAGGAGTGTTATCTCAAGAAATTGATGGACAAGAAAAAGTAATAGCTTATTACTCAAAAATACTGTCCAAGCCAGAAAGGAATTATTGTGTAACCCGTAAAGAATTGCTGGCTATAGTGGAATGTGTAAAACATTTTCACAAGTACTTGTACGGCCAAAAATTCCATTTGAGAACTGATCATGGAGCATTAAGGTGGCTACTACAATTTAAGAACCCGGAAGGACAAGTAGCACGATGGATTGAACGCTTACAGGCTTAGGATTTCGACACTGAACATCGAAGGGGAAGTGCACATGGAAATGCTGATGCATTATCAAGAAGGCCATGCCAGGTGGAATGCAAGCACAGTAATCGGGCGGAGAGTAAGGAAAACATTATTGATGTCAGGCTTCTGCAAGTGCTTCCTAGTGAAGACTGGACACCTGAAGTAGTAAGAACGGAGCAACTGGAAGATACTAGCTTGGCACCAATAATAAAGTTCAAGGAAAAGGGAGAAAAACCTACATGGAGTGAGATTGCCGATAAAAATCAAACGTTGAAGGCATATTGGGCACAATGGGACAGTCTCTGTATTGAAGATGGATGCTTGAAAAGAATTTGGGAAAGCCCTGACGGATCAGTTAAAGAATCAATGATAGTAGTTCCCAAAATAAGAATACCTCAAGTATTAAAGGAATATCATGAAGGAACCAGTGGCGGTCACCTGGGTATTAACAAAACCCTTGCTAAAGTACGGCGTAGATTTTATTGGTCAGGAGCACGTCAATCGGTAGTGGAATGGTGTCAAGCATGCGATCAATGTGCGGCTGCAAAGGGACCTGCAAGAAGAAGTCGTGGTAACATGAGGCAGTATAATGTAGGAGCACCATTCGAGAGAATTGCGATGGATGTAGCTGGACCATTTCCGACTTCTGATAACAACAACAAATATGTGCTAGTCATAATGGATTATTTTAGCAAATGGCCAGAAGTGTGTGCAATACCAAACCAAGAAGCAACAACGATCGCTGAAGCAGTAGTTAGCAATTGGATAAGTCGCTACGGAGTACCGATGGAGATTCACACAGATCAAGGAAGAAATTTTGAATCTACCATATTTCAAGAAATCTGTCAGATGCTTGGGATTAATAAAACTAGAACAACTGCTTCACATCCCCAATCAGACGGCATGGTGGAAAGATTTAATGCTACTCTTGAGAAATATCTAGCAAAAGTAGTAAACAAAAATCAACGTGATTGGGACCGTCATATTCCGTTATTCTTGACGGCTTATAGATCAGCAGTGCATGATACAACTAAAACGACTCCAGCTACAACCATTTTTGGAAATGATTTACGGCTACCTGGTGATCTGAAGTTTGGGATTATTCCATCGTCCACATTATGTGTCCAAGATTATGTTAATAAACTTCAAAAAGAACTTGAGGAGGTACACACGTTTGTAAGACAAAAAGCACAGATATCCAGTGATCGAATGAAGGCTCGGTATGACATTCGCGCAAACAACAAAGGATTTGAGGAAGGACAACTAGTATGGCTACACAATCCACAGCGGAGAAAAGGATTATCTCCAAAACTACAAACATCTTGGGAAGGACCTTATACCATCACAACAAAATTAAACGATGTCGTTTATCGAATAAAGAAAGGTCAACGAGCGAAACCAAAAGTCGTTCATCTAGAAAGATTAGCACCCTACAGAGGGGGAGATTTAGATTCTATTCGGGACGAACAGAAATAAGTGGGGGAGAATGTGACGATTATGGAAGATGATAGAACACAACAACAATAGAACTTTCAAGAAAATTCACGTTAGTTCTACAAATATAAAAATCAATAAAAGATAACAATGCAACCAAAGTAAAAATTTAATAGGAAGTATTTGTTTTATCGAATAAGGATTGGTTAACGAAATAAAAATTGGTAAATAAAACAATTGAAAAGAATAGATTTCACACCTAGGTGTCAATATTTGAAGATCGTCTTATTGTTGATAAAGGAAGGAAAAAAAAGGGTGTGTTCTATCTAGAACATTACAGCAGTTTCGAGGCTATTTCATGTAGTATATATAAAAGGTGTTGTTCGATGATACAACCAGTATAAAGTTGTTAGCGATACAAAAAGTATAAAAATATTAGCAGTGATATAGGCGAAGTAAAATTAACAGTGTTATAAGTAGAAAGTTATTGTAAGTGATATTGTGAACAAGTATAAAGGAATTATAAGTGGTGAAATATTGTTAGTACAAGAAGAACTAGTGGGGAATAGTGATAGGAGAAATATTTTTATTGTAAAATCTTGAACGAATAAAATTATAACGTTTAGAAAATCCATTGTGTTTTAAATTTCCTGATTTAGTGAGCGAACTAAATAATTGTAACTCGGCTAAGAAACGTTACAATATGATAAATGGAACTCACATAATAATACAACGAACGTTCTTAAAACTGTATTTATTTTTTGAACTGTCTGTATTTTGTTTGTATTTTTAATAAATTCATTTTTTTGAATTTTTTAATTAAAACACGAAACGAGAAAAAGTGTTGCGGGCCACAACAATCTGTGCAGCGGGCCGCGACTTTGACATGTCTGAACTAGGAGGTAAATATTTTTTTTATTTTTTTATTAATTTATTTTTATTATTTTATTTTTTTAATTCCATCTCTTAACTTTAAAATAAAATAAAACAAAAGCTTCTATCATTAATATAGAACCGAAGTTATGAATTTTTGAAAATAAGCCGTCAAGCCAAAAAACACGAAATTGTCGAAATTTGGATCGCCTCTATTTTCTAAAAAAAAATCTTCGAACACGTATATTTTTTTCGATATCATACCCGTTAACAAATTTTTTAAGCCAAATCACAAATGCGTCGGTCAGATTTTGTTCAAATCTGTTCGATTTGTAAACGAATGACCAATATGGTAAATTCCATTTTTTTCATTTTGATCTTACAAAATTCACCTACATATTCTAAAAATATTTTTAAACGTCGCGCAGTTTGAAATTTTAATCGCGCAGTGCGAAAATTAGTATTGAAAACTCATCTCATCATTAGCAGTGAAAAATCGAGCAATGAAAAACCGCGCAGTCGAAGGGATTACTGTATATATTTAAACTAAAGAAAATGTTTAATTTAGCATATATAAATTGCCCAAATTTAATTTTAAAATATGGAGAGGCTGAAATCTCAAGCTCTGAGATATCAAGACTTCGGTCTGGGTTAAGGATTTTGATATAGTTTTCGCCAAAAAACTTTTATGAGGTTTTTAGTTTTGGGCAGCGATGTATATCAAACATAACTCTTTGTTTGGGATTTTTCAGATCAATTAAACTCAAGTAAGTAAAGAAGTAATTGGAATTTTTTCAATTCAAACGTATGGTTTGAAGTTTCTCGGAAAAAAACTCCACTTCACATTTTTCATGTTTCGGATGAATTCGAACCTTCCTCGTTAGTACCTGGCTCGAATCCTCAGACAGACTCACTATCAATTACGCCGTTGAGGCGATGACAATTTGAATTTTTCCAGTGTCATTAGACTCCATATGATTCCGATAAATGAATCAATTATATTTGATGAGATCCAAAAAATAAATATATATTTATTTTGTTCAGTTATCATATATAAATATATATATTGTATGAAGATAAGAAAAATGAATAAATAATAATAATAATAAATTTTCTTTAAGTAATTTATTCACGTTGATTTTAAATTTTTGAGGATTAAAATTATCAGGAAAGACCCACGACGGTAAGGCATTCCAGAGATTTGAGACTCTGTTAAAAAAAATCACGTTGAAAAGCGACATAGTTCTACATCTTGTCACTCGAACCGTAAAAGGATGGACTGCTATTGATGCTCTGGTGTAACGCTCAAAGTAAATTTTATTTTACTTTTAAAATGTGTCATTAGTTCATCGAGCTTCATTTAGATGGCTGTTTCTACTAATGTTAAACAACTAAAGATGTTAGTTAATACAGTCTGTTTTACTTCAATAAAAAATTGCAAATCAAATCTCTGAAACTGCTGAAACTATTAAAAACAAGAAATTTCTGGAACTGGATAACACCTCATCTCCATCATCCGGATTCATCTTCTCATCAACTCATTGCCTGAATGATTCTTCAACAATCAAAATATTGGATAACTCCACCAGAGATAAAAAAAAATTATCTGTCAGATCAAATTAGCTGTCAGTTTGTGTTCTTTGGCAAAAAAAGATTGATTTTTTTTTTGATCTAGATCAAGTCTTAAAAATCTAGATTTTTTGGTAGATTTTACAAATACATTGAAATATTATTTTTAATTGTCAAATTTATGTAAAAAAAAACGTCATTTTAATTACTATTATTATTTTGTTTAAAAATACTTTATTATTAATAAACTGAGTGAATACGACAGTAAATTAGCAGAATTATTAAAAGTCTTTCACTTGCGATTTAATGATCTGAATAATTTAAATATTTCTCTTAATTTACTTGTAAATCTATTCGAGATTGACATTATTAACGAGGGCTTATCGATTTCTTGTTATATTTTGAATTTGACAGTGCCTCAGGAGAAATGGAATTACTAGAGCTACAGGAAGATCACATTCGTAAAATGCATCACAAAGCCACAATCTCCAAATGAGTTTTGGAAACTAGTGTCTCAATCAAAGTACCTCAATTTGATAAAAGCTACTGCCAGATTACTGTCCATATTCGGAACAACATATTGTTGTGAATCACTTTTTTCAACAATGAAGTTTATAAAATCAAACCACCGTTTACAACTTACAAATGAGCTTTTAACGGAATTAATTCGTACTGCGCTAACAAACTATGAACCAGATTTAAGAAAATTCACGACCAAGTTACAAACAAACATGCCATCTACCAGCAAGCATGTCATGTAACAAAATTTAAATATGTATTTGTATGTATTTATAACCATAAGTACATATTTGTTTTATCAATAAAATAAATATTTCCAAACAACTGATACTTTAGAAATTTTCTTTTTTTTATGTTGGCTCTCGTAATGAGAGATTATTGTACTGCGGCTCCACGTGTAGTGAAGCTTGGCCATCTCTGGTATATATACACAAAAATATTTGAAGTAGTTTTTTGCTCTTCTCCTCTCGTGTTTGTCCATTTTAAGTTGTCAAAAAAAAAACATATTGTTTGGTTTGGTTTTAATAAAATTGTGTTTATTATTTATCGTGGTGATATTTTGACGCATTTATAATAAATATAAAAAATACCAGTGATTTTATTATAATTTAAAAATAATTTTAAAGAAAGATTAATATATTTAAGTGAAAATTTTGAATGAAACATTAAATATGAAGTGTAAAAATTACCGAAAACATATACAGGATGGGATTTCTTACCATAGATAACTAATATTGATATTATAATTTACTTTTCGATTAATAAGTTTTGAGTTTTTTAAATATTTTCGAGAAAAAAATGTAATCTAAAATCAATGTAAACAATAATAGAATGCTTCGCTTTTAGATTGTCAAATTTTTTATGTTGTATTTTCAAATTTTTTTATGTTGTTTTTCTATGTAATGGCGTCTCTTTTTTTATATTAATTTTGTGGGCAAAAATACGCTTAAATTTGGAATTCAATGCAATAATAGAAATATTTACGGCACCTCTACTAAAAGGTAAGTGGGTTAGTAACAATTTATTGCTGTGCAAAAATTACTTCAATTTTTAATATCAATTTCACTTCCTCTATTCTCTTAATTCTTTGACTTTTACTCATGAGATTTGAGCAACTTTTTATTATTATTTTTTAATAGTAGCACAATTGCATTAAAATGTAGCTGGTTTCATTCTCTATTAATCATGAAGAAAAAGTTAAGAAATCTTGAGAAAAATATATTTCAAAACTAAATTTTTTTTTCTCAAAATAAATTTTCATACAAACTTGGATCTCGTGAGTAAAAGTATTTTCATTGTGTATGCACTGTAATTTCATTGTGCATTCACTGCTATTGAGTATTTTCCTTAAAATATTTTGACAGATAAAATAGTTGATTTTAAAGCCGGGGGCCAAAAGTGAATTTTTGTTAATACAAAATCGTCAGTTTTTGTATGAAAAGTGTTAAAAAATAAAATAAGAATTTATCTAGGAATTGTTAATTACATTTAAACAAGTAGTAAGTATAAACTGGTTAAAAATATTTCATAAATTTATGTTAAATCGATGTGTTTGGTTGACCGCAGTGTTGTTTAGTTACTGGAAAATCTTCAGTTTTATTTATGAAAAATGCCCAAAAATGATTTAAAATAGTTAAATAATAAACTAAACTACAAATTAATAATAATATTAAAACAAGTGGTGTGTATAAATTTGTGAAATATATTCAATAAATTTATGTTAAAATCAATGTTATATTGCTGTATGTAATCTGTCGTTACGTCGTTATATTTCTGTATGTAATCTGTCGTTACGTCGCTATAATCTGTCTAATGATAATTAAAAATCAGTAATTATGTATTAAAATTTACTGCAAAACCAATAATAATGCAAATATATTAAAAACAATTTAAATACAACGCAAAACGATCTTGATTTGCAAGAAATAACAATTATTTAAGGTTTTCGAAATACAAATCAGCTGATCACATATGTCAAGTTTTTTTCGGTAAAAAAAGGTGTACTATAAACAAAAAACATTGACTTTAACATAAATTTATTGAATATATTTAACAAATTTATATATACCCTTGTATTAATGCTGTTATTAACTTGTAGTTTAGTTTATTATTTAACTAGTTTAAACTGTTTTTTGACTCTTTTCATACACAAAACTGAAGATTTCGTACTGACTAAACATCACTACTGGCAACCAAAAACATTGATTTAACACAAATTTATTGAATATTTTGAACCAGTTTATACATAATACTTTTATAAATGATATTAACAATTTCTAGTTACATTTTTAAATTATTTTTTAACACTTTTCATACAAAAACTGAAGATTTTGTATTAACATAAGTTCACTATTGGCCCCCGGATATATGTAAGTATGTTTAATATTTCATTTTGACGTTTAAGTAAAAAGGTCAATAATTTATAGATAACAACGAGCTGTTAATGTGATTTGGAAAAAATTGCTATGGTAACTGACATCTATATTTTAATAGAAAAAGTTTTAAAATTAGTATTGGTCCAGCAATTAATACCTTCATTCGACATTCGTGATTCGACATACAATTCATGCATACAATTACTTTACATAATTTGATAAAAGTAGCTTTTTTGACGGTTGGTTTAAAAATGGCGGGCAATTACAGAATATGTAAATTATGTCGAATTCTTTTTGTCTAGAGAACATGAAAAAATATGATCCAGTTTTGTAGTTGTGTTTGTGAACTGTCATTGAATATTTTTGTAATTAAATGTATTTAATTAATTAGTTTGTTATTAATTTTTAATTTAAAACACGATTTAAACAATACTTTTATTGAAAAAGTAACTATTTCACTATAAAAAAAAATATAATAATGTCGCGTTCTTTGGCTTGATCGAAAAAATATTGATTTATTTACTTGCCAACGAACAACATAAAATAAATTATTCTACTTTTGTAATTAATGTAGTAGTAAACTGTTTTGACTTTTTGTTCTGTCAGTTGATATGTTTGGTTGTATTTACATTTGAAAATGATAAATTTTACGTTTTATCATTTTATTTGTAATAACTTTATTATTAATTAGTAATTTAAATAATATAAATAATAATAAAGTATTTTTAAACAAAATAATAATAGTAATTAAAATGACGGTTTTTTTTACATAAATTTGACAATTAAAAATAATATTTCAATGTATTTGTAAAATCTACCAAAAAATCTAGATTTTTTGGTAGATTTTACAAATACATTGAAATATTATTTTTAATTGTCAAATTTATGTAAAAAAAACCGTCATTTTAATTACTATTATTATTTTGTTTAAAAATACTTTATTATTATTTATATTATTTAAATTACTTGTAACGATCGCAATAATCGCAAAACAATAATAAAACCAAATTCATCTTCGTTTTCAATTCAATAAAAATGTATTTCATTAGTTTCCATTCATTTTCACATTAACAATAATTTAAAATTTTCTAATACTTAACTGCTAGTTAAATTTCAATTGTACTATAAAAAACAAACGAACGTACTAAATTTTTATTTCCAATTCTAACAAACAGATGTCGTTATTAATCTTTATTGAATTTCTTTTTAGTATTACCCGAGCTATTTTGACATGATAGGATGTCAAAAAGAATTAACAAAAACACATTTTTGTTTGAAAATATGGTCTTTCTGTTTTTGGGTCTTCAACCAAAATGTTGAATTGAGATTGTTATTAAACACTCAATAAAACGTATTAAAGAAAAAATACTAATTCCATTTTATTTTGAGTTTAAAAAGAAATTGTTTTAATTTATACAGAAAAAAGGTTAACTTTGTTTTCATTAGTGTGTGATTTGGATGAAATATATATATATTTTTTAACAAAGTGTTTCATTCTGTTATCATTAAGTTTATACTTAATTTATCATAAAGGAAAAAGATTGCTTTATAAAAGTGGCAGTACATGAAAAATAAAGTATCCAATGATGTTATCGAAAGTATGAGTAGTAAGGATAACAGTGATCGAAGCATATTACCACAGTTAGAAACAGTCGAGTGTATGGTGGATTTTCCGGTTGTAGAAACCGTATGGATTTAAAGCAAAATATGAAGTGGAAAGTTAAAGGATTAAAGGCAATGTTCAATTGGGCATTTCGAACAACGAAGGTGTAATTCAGCAGCAGCAACTGATGTTCACAAATTAGTTCATCCAATACAGTTGGTTGATTAGTCAAGGGAATTGGAACACATAGACCAAATCTTCAATCAACAGTTATAAGTTAAGGTACTTACAGTAAATATATTAATTTTTTTTATTTATTCCTCGTTCCCCTTTGGAATGATAGGCTAGATTTTTTTTCAGATAATAAGAGATTCCCAAATTTAGGATTCTGTGGGGATAAACGCTATCCCGTAGCAATATTATTAATATTATTTTGTACGAAAGGTCCATACTAACAATCTGTCGCCGAACCAAAAACGGACCGGGGGAATATTTTGGTAATATAATACCGTGATTACGGTGGAGTTTTGTTACCGTTAGGTACGAATTTGTTGTGTTATTTAGAGCTATTTTCGGCGCGAAAAATATTTTTTTCATTTTTTTTCATGTATTTGGGCGGTGTCAACCGGTTTGGTTGACTTCGAACTTGTTTGGATAAGAACCAGTTGGGTTTTTTTTATATGTATATTTTTCTTTTACATATATATCAAATATATATAGAATTTTTTCATTTTTTTAATAATTTTTAAGAATTTCACAATTTGATAAATTTAAAAGGAATTTTTGAGAATTGAATTCAGCGGTAGTCGCAATAACGAATTCAAATGACCATTAAATGCTGCACAGGTACATTTAATTTTGGGATATATAAATATTTACTTGAAGAAGACAAATAATAAGCAATTCTAAGACTTATTAGAATTTGAAAGGAAATTGTATTCTGCTTTCGCATTAACCTTTTGGTCTTTGAGTTCTTGGTAGAGCCAGTGTTAAAAATACCATTATTTGTTTTTCTCTAATTAAATATAATATTCTAAAAGATTAAATTCTAATTCTAACATTTAATTTGGTTTTTACAATAGTGTAGAATTGTATTTGGATTAACACTATATTTCTTACACTCAAAAATGCACACAGTCAGAAATTTTGGCTCGTTTAGGAGCAAGCGTCGGCCGGGGCCAGGAGAGTTGGGTCAGGCAGCGGTTAAGCCGGGTGTGAATGAGGTAGATGAAGTAATGCATGAGATTGTGAGTGAAGTGATGAATGTGGTGAATGAGAGGGAACAGGAAAAAATGAATGCAGAACTGAATGAGAAAAGGAATCAACTATATTTAGAATTGATGGATGACATAGCGAATGAGCAGTATGATGAATGGTTGGATGTAGTGATAAGTGAGATTGTAAATGAGGAAGTGAATGAGTTGGCGGATGGAGTGATGAATAAGGAGATAAATGAGTGGGCAGATGAGGTAGTGCATGGAGTGGAGGAAGTGGATGAGATGAATGAGGAGTTGGTAGGAGAAGTGGTAGTTGATGAAGTGAATGAGTGTGTGGATGAAGTGATGGATGCGCGAGAGAGATATCGATTGAGGAGGCTAGAAAGGGATAGGAAAAGGTGGAGGGAGAAAAAGAGTAGGAGGAAGAAGCAGAAGGCAGCGTGGTTGGCCGAGGAGGTAGAGTTCTCGTCAGTCATGCACGCTTATGCGGAGATATTGGCTGAAGAGAACGCTATCTCTGAGTCCAATCACAGGGGAGAGAACCCTCGACGGTGGTTGGGACCGCAAGTGGCCCCGGGAAATTGTGTGCATCTTTGAAATGTATTTTGTTCTGAATTTGGAAAAAAACCGTTTTGGGGCAGTAATTTTTTTCGGAGACTGTTTTTTTATACTGTCATTGTACATAGTGTATATAGTAGGTTAATTGTTGTATAATTGTACATATTTGTACATATTTTTGGTATATAGGAAGCGGATGTAGTGGTTTGTGTGGAGTGTTATGTTACAATAGCACCAACGAGATGAAATTAAGAAACCAAACCGATGAAACGATTTAGCCATTTGAACTTTTTGTGAGTAGCTTTGGCAAATATTATACATTGATAGGAATTGGATAGTACATCATATTTAAATATTTATACATTAATAAATTAGATCTGGAATCTGATGCTCGTTTTAACGGTGCATTTTGGCCTGCGTGAAATAAATACATGATTTTAATTTCTTTACCACTAATGGTTATAATCGGTGAAAATCCTGTTTTGGTTGTGGTAGATTCGAACTATTTTTAATTTCGCGATGAAAATATTGTACATTCCACTACAGTTGAGCGTTTGTTAGAATTAATTGATTTTTTTTTTGGGTGTTAATTTTTTTATTGTTGTGTAATGATTACAAGTGTGTAATTGATAATTTCTCTCAGCGGTACCTCTAACAAAGGATCCATGGGGCTTATCTCCTTAACATAATTATGTTCTTAGATCGCCTCTGTCCATTATGGACATGCGATCGAAGTTCATTGGTTTCTTCTCTTCATTTCAGAAGGAGTTTTCTGGTGATAAGGGAGTGACTACTGCTGGTCTGTACTTAGGTACAAACCAGTAGTACCATTCCCTGCACAGAAGCTTCTTTAACGAAATGAAGAGGAGAACCAATCATTTTTTTTTATCAGGATCGAGGCTTCACCTCACACAACTTCAACATTTTTCCACTCTTACATTTAGCTTGCAATAGACAGTTTTCATTAAGTTTAGGATTTGAAGTCTGGTGTTCGGGAGCGTTCTTCGACTATGGCATTAGTTTAATGGTAATTTATTTTTAGGTAGAACAACCGCAGCTGGGTCAGTAGAAATGGGCCTAGAGTCTAATCGTGACAGTTGCGATTGTTTTTGTTAGGTTGGGGAGATACTGTTCTGTAGAATCTGGTCGTTAGGGGCTTTTCTAGTCGGTTCTCACATGCATTGTTGGAGTGGGCTCGCGAACGCGATAATTCAAATACTAAATAAAATGGATATTGTAGCCATACTTACTTTTATGTGTCTCCAGACGAATCTAGATTTTGGGAATCTCTTATTATATTAAATAAAAATAAAATAAATCAAACAAATTTTTCAAAAAAATTAAATAAATAATTTTTATTAAATAAAATAAATTTTCGTAAATTAAATTTTAGGTAACTAAATAATTTTTTTTAAATTTAAATAATTTTAGGTAATTAAATAAAATAAATTTTTTATTAATTAAGCAATACGTCAAGAAATAAATAAATATTTTTTATTTTTTTTAAAAAATAAATAAATATTTCAAAGTTAGGACGGTGCATCCAATAAATAAACATCCTTTTTGAATATTTTTTATTTTTCAATTTTTTTTAAAATAAATAAATATATTTTAGGGGTGCTATCGTCAATAACTAATTTTAGGTATATATATATATTTCAGTATATCTGAAATTAAATAAATAAATTATATTTTAATATACAGTATCTTAGGAATTTCTGTAAAGATTCAGCAAAGATTAGCTACGACAGTTTTTTTTGTTCCTTTACAAGTTTGGTTTTTACAAAAATTTTCTGTTTTTTTTGGGGCGTTCGTTGTTTTTTTCCGTTTTGCGGTTTTTATTGTTTTCACTTTTACATTTCCGTCGTACTAACTCTACATTTTTTTTTTGGTTGTTGAGAATTGGTTTTATTATTGTTGTTTGATTTTGTGAATTCTGGATTTGATAAATTTTACCATCAAAATGTCAAACCAAATAGACGTTGACCATCCGTTCTATGGTCTAGAACCCAGCGAACTGCTGGTCGAATGTTTGGTTCGGGGTGTGAATTTCGGGGGGGCCGATTGGGCAGAGGAACTGCGAAACCATGCAGATCATGGGTCAGTTCCAATAACAGTGTCTCATGCGAGAGATTTGATTGAGGAATCTCAAATGGTGGTGCAGGCAGCACAACTTATTTTAAATCAAGTACGTCGACTTCAGTCACCGATTGATCAGACCCTCTTGGATGGTTTGGCGAATCGAGTGTTACATTATACGGGTAGGATGAATAGGTTGGGTCCTCGCAATGACTTGCAAGAAGCCCGCACCTACGCTATCTCACAATTGTCACGCGCTTGGAGTATAATAGGATCATTATCAACACGTCCAATTATGCAGAGTAAACCAGGAGTATCATCTGCTCCACCTGCTTCACCTGCTTTTCAACCAGATGAGAGATCCACACCGATCCCAGTACGGCCAATATCGGAAACAATAAATAGTCTGAATCGTCCAAACCAGCAACATCAGAGACGGTCAGATCAATTACCACCGGCTTATTTCCAGCAATCTGGGTTGAGAGCCGAGGACTTTGCAATACCACAATTGGGTCCATCACTCCAGTCTGAACATACACATAACAATCCAGCATTGGTACAACCACAACCACAATTAAATTATCCATCAGTACCACAGGTACAACTACCACCAATATATCCACCAGCTCCACTAACAGCACCACCACCATACAACCAACCTCCTCAGGTATGGCGTGACGCGGCTCCAGCGTTAGCACCAGTGGAGTACCGAGGGGTTCGTGGGAACAATTTGAGTCGTTATGACTCAAATTGGGTTCCAACCTTCACAGGGGATGGTCACTCTCCTGATATTCATGAGTTCATTCATAGAGTGGAGGCGGCTGCCAGAAGAGACCGTGTGTCATGGGACGACCTTAGGTCTATCATACCACGGTATCTGAAAGCAGCGGCCGACAGATACTATTTGAATTTAACTCATGAATATGAGGTGGTGACCTACCCAGTGCTAAGGGAGGGACTCCTACAGACCTTCGGTACGCTAACTGATGATAAGGCGATCTTGCGCGTTCTTCTGAACCGTAAACAAAAATCCAAGGAGAGCGTATACGAATATCTGGTGGAGATTGGTTCGTTAAACCGTCGCTTAGCACGTCCATTTGCTGATCGTGAAATGCTAGAGATTGCTCGGGAGGGACTGAGTGTGGATCTCAAAAATGCTACATTAGCAGCAACAATACACTCAATGGATGAACTTCGGACTTTATGTCAGAAGTTTGAACGTTTGTGGTCCACACCAGTTCCAACCAGAACATCAAATTTAAGAATTAGCGAGGTACAGCAAATGGATGATTATGAGGTGGATGCTGAACCAGAACAACATGGATATATTGATGCGGTGGATTCAACACAGAGACGGATATTGCAGCGACCTAGCATAACCTCTGACAACAGTCAACCTGGTCCATCAATATCCAGACAACCAATAGTGTGTTTCAGATGTGGAGTAAACGGTCATCGAGCTCCTGAGTGCTCTAAGAATAGAATTAAACTATATTGTTGGAAATGTAACAAGCCGGATGTTATATATGCAAATTGTTCATATTGTCACCCGTCGTTAAACTACCGTCCGAGAGTACATGCTTCGGGGATGGTACCCTCGGTTCAACATCCAATGAGCCCGAAGAAAACGACGAGAGATGTAGCAACGCAGGACGATCGATCACCACTCAGGAAACCAGAATAAAATCACCTAGTACATTTAATTTCCCATCATTACATCGAACGTATTTTAGACGTCTAGAACGTAATATTAGATATTGGAGGATGAGGAAATTATTTCGTAAAGCTTGTATTTCATCTATCCTTTCAGAAACAAAGGATCCTCGGCCGCGATTAACAATAAGGATTTTGGACAAACACATTTCAGGACTATTGGACAGTGGAGCGTCAATCACAATACTTGGAAGAAGTTCCTTGGAATTATTGGAGTCAGCAGGTACAACTTACCGTAAGTACACTTCGTGTATTCGTACGGCAGATGGTACTGCAAATAAAATTTTGGGTTACATAGAAGTTCCAATAACTGTGAATGGCTCCACTAAACCAATGCGGTTTCATATTGTCCCTGGACTACGAGAAGAGCTCTACCTGGGCATAGATTTCTGGGAGAAATTCGGTATTGTTCCTTCTTTTGTTAGTGAACTGACTCGTACAGAGCCACAAAATTTAAATATACATAACCTCACCACTGACCAGCAACGAGAACTGGATAGGATCAAGGACTCTTTCCCGTCATTTGAAGTGTCTGGGCTCGGAAAGACTTCTTTGGTTGAACATGTCATCGATGTTGGGGATAATGCACCTGTTAAACAGAGGCATTACCCCACATCGCCGGCTGTTCAACTAAAGGTTTATGCCGAACTCGACCGGATGCTTCAAATGGGCGTGATCGAAGAGAGTAACAGTTCTTGGTGCTCACCAGTGGTGCTGGTACAAAAAGAATCTGGTAAAAACAGATTATGTATTGATAGCCGTCGTGTCAATTCACTAACGAAAAAGGACGCTTACCCACTTCCCTTGATTGATGGCTTACTAGGTCGTCTAAATAGCACAAAGTACATTTCAAGTATTGATCTCAAAGATGCTTTCTGGCAGATTCCTCTG
>CAVNZG010000087.1:0-136000 GCA_963693315.1 Diogma glabrata
GTATTTAAGTAGAAATTTCTTCTAAAACTTCGAAACCTTTTATGTTTGATCTTTCATTAGTCTGACATGCAAGAATGAAGATGCAGCCCAATTTCTTTTCAGAACAATTGGCGATAGACTATTTGTCATAAGAGCTTTGAAGGTTTTCGTAGATTTGATACGTAATCTTTCGTAGATTGCTTTCAACTATCAGATGGCCATTTGTGTATTGTTTTTGAGATTTTCCTATACGTTTTTCCAATGTTTTGGGTGTAAAATGAACTGATTGAATTCGTTGGCGTACCTCTTATTATTAGTCGTGGGCATGCCGTCAATCGTTTTTATTACGTTTGTGATTTGGAACTGCGGCTTACACAGTCTTTTGTTTTTGCGATGGATCATTGGTTCCACCGCTCAAGCAACACTCTGTTTTATCTTATTTAATCAGCTTATTACAAATGTGTGATAATCGAAGGCGCTCCTCTTACTAGCGATGGTATGCCTTGGCGATGAGTATATCGAATTATGCTAGAAACATTTGTTTTGATAAATTGATGCCTCGTCGCTTGGTGCAACAGGCTGCCGGGGGTATAACCAAATGTGTGTTAACTAAATAGTTGACATCACTAATGACTATTGAATACAAGAATTACTCCTCTGTCCTATCATAATTCTTGCAAATAACATGTAGCTCTCTGCATTAATATTTATATTTGAATTAATTTGTATTCGTTACAGTTAAGCTATAAGGAAATGCTATTGTTAGGTTTAGTATTTTTCCTGTTATAAGTTGGTATCAGGCTTTTATTTTTGTTGCTATTGAATATGTTAAAGACACAAGGGGATTTAAAACTCCAAAATTAGCGAAAAACGTTTCTTTAGTCTGGTAAAGTTAGGATGACAGTCTTGAGAACGATAAACGAAAAGAACTTTTGCTGTTTAAGAACTATGCTTTCGAAAACAATCTAGAGCTTCTCAAGTGCGAAAACTTAAAAAATTGAATGTGGTTTGGGCCACACTAGAGCGGGAGAAAAGAAGGTGAGTTTGTGTTGTTCTTATATTAGAGTGGTTCTTATATTAGAGTAGTTCTTATGAAAATTTAGAAATTTTATGCTTTTATAGACTCAAAGGGTTTAAAATAAATTTAAATCTTTGTTTTGCTTGATTTGATTTTGTTTTACATCTTTGACTTTCATATCTTTATCTTGATAATAATCTCCGTCACCTTGCCATCTAGGTTTCTTTAACAAATGCCATCTAGGTTTCTTTAACAACTTGCCATCTAGGTTTCTTTAACAAATAACTTCTTTAACGAATAAAATAATCAAATGGCGATTCTAGTCAAAGTACATTAGACGAGCCAGTCCCAACTACCCTTAGAATAACATTGACATTGGCCAAAAATGTGGGTTAGAAAATAATCCTGCAAAAACATAAGTGATTTTTTTCACCAGGAAGCAGAGGATCTCTGATATTAGCTCCAATGCTCTGGAGGGAAGTGGTCTTGCACTTGCAGAACTAGCAAAATATCTATGTACGTGCTGAATACCTAGGTGGACTCACCTGGAAATCAAATATCACAGAAAGAGCCAAAAAAGTTACAGTAGCAAAATACTCATGTAAAAAAGCCATGGAAAAATATGGAATCTTGCACCTCACATATCCCGATGCCTCTACATCTCGGTGATCAGACCGATCTTAATGTACGGTGTGATCATATGCTGGACTGCAATTTCTAATGCTTCAACCCAGTAATGCTTCTCCATAATCTACCCTTTAATGTGCTAGATCCACAGATAACATGAAAATCAACTCTTTGACTCAGCTATAGGGATATGAAGCAGTTGTTCTGGATTTATTGATTCCAAGCATCTGATAGATTTTTGAAATATTGTAGATTCAAAATTCCTTTCTCGATCTGTATGAAACTAATTGCTTGTTGCTGCTTCAGTTATTATGGTTCTTGATTCCTGATTGGTATTGGACACACACCTCTGGCTACTTGCTAAAATAATTCATTATGACTAGCACATATTTGTTGATGCTATCAGTAGCCGGAAATGGTCCAGCTTCATTCATTGCAATTTTCTCAAATGGCGCTCCCATATTATACTGCCTCATATTACCATAACTTCTTCGTATAGGTCCTTTTGCAGTAGCTATTCCACGATACCATTTCACTACCAATTGACATGCTCCTGACCAATAAAATCTACGTCGTACTTTGTCAAAGGTTTTGTTAAAACCCAGGAGACCGCCACTGGTTCCTCCTTATTTCCATTTAATATTTGGAGTATACACTACTTGTATCTATCTTTTATCATCTAGACCAGCGTTTCTTAAACTCGGGGTCGCGACCCCAACTGGGGTCGCTAGATTTTTTCATGGGGTCGCGGGAAATTCTCAATTTAAAAAAATATATAAAGTATAAATATTAAAAAAATAAATTTTCCTTATATATGTCTTAAATTAACAAACTTTGCAAGGATTTTGAATTAATTTTTCAAGGTTTTAGAATTGGATGATTTTTTAAATTTTGTAATATTTTAACTTATCTTTTGATGACATTCCATAATCCACAATACATTTTTCTAGTCGGATCGTTCAATAATTCAATATTCATAATTCAATAATTCAATTTTTCACAACCCCGTTGGGTACTTCAGCCTTTTAACATAAAACTTAAAGATATACAACATATGGACATAAAAGATCAAGAAGACTTTGCTGAGCTATCCTGCCATAGTACTTTGAAAGGACTATTTAAGAATCAAATACCAACAAATTTTTTTGGCTGTCAATTAAGAGGGAGAAACAGTTTAAATTATTTTGACATTTTTCACCACATATTTGTGCGAAAATGCATTTTCATCCTTATTGTATATATATTAAATCAAAATATCGCTCTAAATTGCGCAATATTAAAAATGTATTGAGACCAGCGCTTTCGGAAATCGAGCGCCAATCAACGTTACTTTGCTTTAAAAAGCAAGCACACCCATCACATTAAAAAATATTTTAATGCTTTATTTATTTTAATACTTAATAATATAACTAGAAAAGGTTATTGATCTTTATTTTTTATTAATTTTCATAACTTTTTAACTAGAAAATGTTATAAATTTTTATTTTTAGCCGACTTCAAAAAAGAAGGAGGTTCTGTGTTTCACTGTAGGTTTTTTTTTATGTATGTACACCGATTTCTCAAAAACGGCTCGTTCGATTTGGATGATTTAAATTTTATTCTATTTGGGTTCATTCGAGAGGGTCCCATAATTTTTTCTATGATGTGAAAAATACGGTTATTCAGAAAATTAGAAAAAACCATATTTTTAATGCATTTTCGCTGATTTCGTCAAAACATATTAATCTGTTTGGATGTTTTGGGCAGTATTATATTGCTATACTTGTCAAGGTTATCGTAAATAATTTTCTATCACAGGAATAATTTTCTATCATGTATGCCGTTTGTGCAAAAAATCGCAAAACCATAATTAATAGATTGTCACTGATGAAAGTTTTTCCGGCATTTGAACCTATATTTTTTTGACAAATAAACGTTATTAAAAAAAAAAAAAAAAAAAACGTTTAATTAAACAACAAAAACTATTTTATTTTCAGCTAATATAAAAAAATAGAACCGACTTCAGAAAAAACAAAAGAGGCACAAAAAAGTGAAAAATAACTCAATTGTTGCTTTTAGAAACAAAAATACGTCCTATTTTGATTAATTTAATTTAATTATACCTTACTATAAACAAAAAAATTATGCTATTATACAAAGTTACTATTTTAAAATAGTAACTTTTTATTATAATTATTATAGTTATTATAGTTGTTATAATAGTTATTATATTTTAAAAGTTATTTGTAGTACAAAACTGTTAGTAGTACAAAACCACCGAAGTCGGTGCCACATTGACGAAAAACTGACTAATACACCCAACTCTTTTTTTAAACGGTAGATGCGTTCCTAAGAAATACGTTTAAAAAAAAATCGTTTAAAAAAATACATGAGACGTATGGTAAATATGGGGATACGTTCCACGACATTAAAAAATCGTGTAACTTCAAAAATCTCACACAAAAATCCGTGCAAAAAAAATAAAAATAAACACTATATTACATATACATAAAACAAAAACAAGGAAACATTCGGCTGGAACAAAACAGGTTGTAGTGACTGACTTTTTTCTTTTAGTTCAATCGTTCCCGAAGTATCTTCAAAGGTTTTCCTTTTGATAGTTATGGTTTTTATACTGATGAATGACGATGTGAAGGTTTCTGCTCAAAACTTTACTGAAAAGGAAAGGAATCACAAAGTTACTTTAGTTTAATTGATCACAAATTCTGAATTTCTGAAATTATTCAATTTGACATCAATAAATTCGTTCCCTTTTCAATTATGAAATCCTAACAAAAATATTTGTTTTCGAAGGGCAAAATTGGCCAAACGTAGATTATTTAATATTTGGATTTATAATAAAAATCCTATAAATCGATTAAAATAGCTAAAGGCCAACAGAATATCAAAACAGATAAATGAAAACGAAAAGAAAAGAAATTTAGAAAGGGAAAGCGGAAACCCCAGTGATTATGTGTTACAGACCTATTAAATCTTAAATTCTGGTACCAAATCTTCTACCCTTCCTATTATTGATGTTGGTTTAATTGATACTGACGCAGCAAGAAAAACCACATTCGTGGAACGCTTTGATTTGAACTCGACTGTTTTGAAAACTCCTGAAAAAAACAAGTTTCCAGAATTTAATATGACAGAACCTCATTTCAAACCCAAAATTGTGGAAACACTATTAAAGAAGTCAAATATCAACAAAGCGGGAGGGCAGACGAGAGGGCAACATTTCCCCCATTATTCTAAAATTATTTTTCAAAGAACTTACATCCAGTCTTACCAAAATTTTCTACAAATCCTATAAATCAGGTATTTTTCGTTCGTGCTGGAAGTTGAACAATGTCCAAAAAAGAAATCAAATGTGATATTTCAAATTATAGACTAAAAGCCTTTCTCTCAGTTCAGTCTAAAATATATGAGGATTATAATAATACACACATATCAAAATTTTTAAAAGACATCTGTTTGATATTGCCAATACAAAATTAACAACCGATCTATTGAACTATGTAGCCCATCGGAATAGCATATCTGAAAAAGGTGGTAAAACGTACTTTTCGTATTACACATCTCAAAAGCATTTCATTGAATCATATGTGCCAATCTAAACAATAAGCTCGTTGCATATTAATATCACACCGCAGTCGTGCATTCTGATTCATAGCTTTCACCGACCGACCGATACTGATATTTCTTTCAGTATCTATAGATGGCTTTTCTTATTCTTTTTTCTCTATTTTTAATTAATATCAACGAACTGTTGACAATCACTAGTAACCCAATAAATAGTTTTGCAGATGATAGTACACTGCACAAGTCATTCTTTCCTATGATCATTAAAATTGGCCAAATTTTTGTCACGCTGATTAACAATTTTTCTAGGTTTTCGTTTACATTGGCGCGAGTCTCCATGAATTATCTTCATAAAGGATAAAATGCACGTACGAATATATTATTTTTAGTATTAGCTCCGAAAAATGATTACTTTTAGAACTGTTTAGAGTCCGCAAAATTGTATTTTTAGCGGCCTAGTACTTAAAGTCGTTATGCCAACACATTAGCGGATTTAAAATTTGTTTTCATTTTATATTATAATTATTTTCAAATTATAATCACAATTGCTTTGATAAGTTTTGTTCAAAAATCAAATTTTTAGGTACGCAAGAATACAAATTAAGCAATAAATTAGAAAAAAAAATCTTAAGAGCTAATACAAAAAAACGTTGTATGCAACACGTACGCAAATGGCTTTAGCAGACTCATCTTCATATTACAGACTCGGCTAGCGCTTCGTCCGGAAACATTACGATTCGTCCGCTAAAACCATATTTTGCGTACTTGTTACATAAACTACTATTATCGTTCGGCAATATTTTAAATAAAAAAATTCTGTAACTGTTGAAAGCGGTGTTTTGCATTTTTCTGGCAACTATTTTCTTTTCGTTGTTAAAACAATCTGCCGCTCTCGATTTATTTTTTACCCAATATCTAGGTTGACTGTAGCACATTTGGTGAATTTATGTATCTAGGAACGAATTTGTTGTCATTATTTCAAGCATGGTTACTCTGGTATGGCAATAATAAAAACGTACATATATATAAGACAGAAGCCATGGATGGCAAACTTCGAGAATCACACTGCCATTGTGAACCGTACGAGAAACTTTGCACCGAATATTTTAACACAAACCGAGATTTTATAATCCGAAAGGAACCATTTACAGAGGCTGGACGTTTGGCAAAATTTAAAAAAAATTATATGTCGATGGCAGTAACTATAGTACTTCATTTAAAACAGCATTATTTTAAATTAATTTGTATCAAAAAAATGCAGAAATACATAAACAGATTTTTCATATTTTTAAGTAACCCCCAATTTTATACTTATTTAAAAAGGTTTTCAAGTATGGCTGACTATGGTGTTAATTTGTGGTATTTATAATTTGTGGTGTTTAAAATGCAAACAATTAAAAACGCATGTGTTGATAATCGGCCAATTAATCTGACAAACCGATATCGATTAATCAGCAAAATTGCCAATTACCGATTATTTTCCGATTAATCGGTGCAACCCTAATTTTAATTCTGCCAAAACACAGCCACTGATTTCTCCAGATCGAACAACAAGTTTTCAAACGATATTTCAATTAGTATTATATGTGACTAAGAAATAGACGAATATGAAAGCATTCAGTTATTGGGTGTCTCAATTTCTAACGATTTACTCTGGAACGATCATTTAATTGCGATGGCACAGACAGAGGAATCTCAGGCCTCATCAATAGATATCAAAAATTCACACCGCATCAATTACTCCATGGCTCTACAAACCATAGACTTTGCGTGTCAGGACAAGTTCCGTCTCGTGCAACCTCCATTATTTTTTATTTATTATTTCTTAATCTATATTTCTACCCCCATTTGTAACTCCTATATTTGCCCCCATATAGAGCATTGTGGCTTTGGACCCTACTCAAAACAAGCTATACGAATTGTGGAAGATTAAAATTTAACATCAAATCTTGATTACCTACAACGCCATCGCACTGTTGCTGAACTTGTTGTTTTTAATAAATGTCGTCACCAGCAGTGCTCGGATGCAATCGAATTAATCTTACCTCTATCATATTCGTTTCCCCTATGCAAAAAATCAGGTTGATGAGATCAGTCACTGTTATAGTGACAGAATGCATAGACGTTTCTTTGTCCTTTCACGCCTTTAAAGGTTTAGAAAAAACGTTTATCAACACCTCAGAACGCATGCTGTTGTGCGACCAAGCCTTAAAAAGAATTTATGTGTTTTTGCGACACATATTATAATTCCTATTACCAACACTTTTTATTAAAAAACAGTCACATCTCTGGCCAAAGATCGATCGTTTATCTTATCTAAAAGCAGTCACCCACACATCTCTGGCCGTCTTCTGAAAATTGACCGTCTTCTGATTACACTATCAACAATAGTTTAAACAATATTTTTTGGTATTCGTACAAGAACAAAATAATCGTGCAAAACGTATATTTTGTGAACCGTGTTAATTCAAAATCGTTTAAAAAAGGGCGTTTAAAAAAAAAGTTGGGTGTATTTGGTGAAACGTGTTATTTCAAAATCGTTTAAAAAAAAAACGTTTAAAAAAAGAGTTGGGTGTATGTCTCGGGCTTGGCACCGATTTCCAACAGTTTTATACTACAAATAACTTTTAAAATATAATAACTATTATAACAACTATAATAACTATAATAATTATAATAAAAAGTAACTATTTTAATATAGTAACTTTGTGTAATAGCGTAATTTTTTTGTCTATAGTAAGGTATAATTAAATTAAATTAATCAAAATGTGACGAATTTTTGTTTCTAAAAGCAACAATTGAGTTATTTTTCACTTTTTTGTGCCTCTTTTGTTTTTTCTGAAGTCGGTTCTATTTTTTTATATTAGCTGAAAATAAAATAGTTTTTGTTGTTTAATTAAACGTTTTTCTTTTTTTTTTTTTTAATAACGTTTATTTGTCAAAAAAATATAGGTGGGTCGCCATAATATGCCATTTAAAATTTGGGGTCGCAATACAAAAAAGTTTAAGAACCGCTGATCTAGACGACCATTCTAGTCTAATGTCATCTAACTAAAGGTCTCGGAACATTTAACTTACTTTTTATACCAAATAACACTTTCGCCGCTGTCACCAATTTTATAAGTTGGATTATCTCTAACCATTTATTTTTTGAAAGGTGGACAGGTTTGTAAAAACTATTTGGCATGAATCTTTTGTACATTTTATTTTTTATCGTTATTGTGTGTATAACTATTGCTAACTAATATCTTTTGCACTTCATCTTATAATTGAGGAGTGTTAGTTGCAGTGTGTTTTGATTTTATTGATGTTGACTGTCGATACGCTATTGTTAGGACCGTAAAAATATGTTTCCGTGATTAAGGTTTAAGTTTGATATAGCTTTTAATTTTCTTAAAAAAAAAGCCTAATTGATTTATACGAAAGCAGTCACACACTCAAATTATTTTTTTATTCACTCACATAGGAGTAGTACCTAATCAAAAATTTGAAAAATTTTGTAAGAAAAGTTTATAATATATCAACCCATCTATAATATTTCAACCCATCTTCAACACATCTAGCAGAATTTTTCGATTTATCCAAATGTAATTTTTTAGGAGAATAATTTTTTTATTTAGGAATTATACTATCTGTACGAATCTGCACAAATGTTTATACTCTTTAATTAATTTTCGTTGAGTTTTCTTTTATGAAATGTTTTATTTTGAGAATAAGTAAAAGGAAAATGATTCTCTTTTAGAAAATAGATTTTTTTTGGTTTCTTAGTTATAAGACAGTCTGGAACATATCCGGTGATTAGTATAATTAGAGATTATTATGATTGATCATTTGCAGATTTAGTAAATTAAATTACTTCAATTATAATTACGCTGTCAAGTTGCAATGGATAAAAAATAGAAAACTCATTACTGTCCAGCATGTAATTACTTTGTTTAATTCTTTTTTTTTTGTAAATAATTGTTGTTTGACGATTTATTAAACAAAAAGTTTTGTTTGATTTCCGTTTTTTTAATATATGTAATTCTGTTCCAACAAATGTTTTTTTCAATGTCAATACAAACTTATTTCATTTATTGATTTTTACGTTTAGCATTTTAAAACGAAGTAAATGTTTTAATACTAATTATGGTACATTAAGTAAATGCTTTTTGTGTTTGTCAATTCTTCTTTTATTGATAAAATTTAAAATGCATTTGTTTTGAAACATGTGCTAACGTAAAATGGTTAGTAAAATGGCGTTTTAATAAAAAGTTGCAAGCTTCAACAGTTGTTTAATGCACTACTATGTTTATTGGGTGTCGGAAACGCATTCAATACATTTTCAAATAGAAAGTTGGTGGCAATGCTCGAACCACAAAGCTTTTGGACCAATATTTTACTATAAAGGAATGATTTTTGTCACGTTAACATAACCGCTTCCTTGAAATATCAATTTAAGCATCCACTGAAATATAAAATTATAAAATAATTATAAGATTCAGATATAAAAACATTTTCAAACAAAGGGAATTTTCTATCACTGGGCCCGTAAAAGTTTATAATATCCAAGCGAGCAATAATCGTCTACCATTTCACTGTTACAGCAAACTTAGTAGCAGAGAAATTGTGATCCCAAATAAGAGCCATTTTCTAAGCAAGCAAAATATTCGATATGGATTGGATATGGATTGGAAATGCATTGGATGTGGATTGGATATGGATTGGATATGGATTGAATTTGGATTTGGATTGGATATGGATTGGATATGGATTGGATATGGATTGGAAATGAATTGGATATGGATTGGATATGGATTGGATATGAATTGGATATGGATAGGGTAAGGATTGGATATGGATTTGATAATGACTGCATTTGGATTTGATATGGATTGGATATGAATTGGAGATGGATTGGATATGGATTGTACATGCATTGGATATAGATGGGATATGGATTGGATATGGATTGGATATGGATTGGATATGGATTGGATAAGGATTGGATATGGATTGGATATGGATTGTATATGGATTGGATCTGAATTGGATATCAATTGGATATGGATTGGATGTGGGTTGGATATGGGTTGAATATGGGTTGAATATGGATGAAATTTGGATTGGATATAGATTGGATATGGATTGGATATGCGTTGGATATGGATTGAATGTGGATTAGGAATAGATTGCCCAAAATTGGATATACATTCGATATGAATTGGATATGAATGGGATATGTTTTGGATATGTATTGGACATATGGATTGGATTTTTTTAAAGACAAATTGTTTTAGTAGTAAAAATTACAATATCCATACAAAAACCATTTAAGACCCAGGTCCCACAACAACGTGCGTTCTAAGTTGTTGATAGACGCAAATAGAAGGTAAAAAGCTAATTTTTTAAATAAATTTGCACGAACAAAACAAAAATTGGATTGTCAATAATTCAGTTACTGGAATGTTTTTTGATTATCGGACGCTTTGTCTTCCTTAATGATTAAAACCCATATAAAAAGTTATATAGAGCTCGTTTCTTCAAACAAACGTCACCTTGACTAATGATATCTTCTATTACCTCGAATTTCAAAAGCAGTGATTGGAGAACGTGGACTTGTCAAACTCGTAGATCAAACATAAAAAAATTTACAAATCACCAAAAAGGGATCCCTTCATGTCAAACTGGTGATTCTGAACATTTTTTTGGTATCAAACATACAATAGGGACCTGAAATTAAAAACAAGCTCCTGAACTTGGGTTGTCAGACAACTAAAGTGTTGTATCCCAGATTCGAATATGTACCCACACATTCAAAGAAATAGTTTTGATTCTAAAAATCAATAAACCGATCTCGAAATTTCATTTCAGTTCATTTCAATTAGGAACAATTTTGAAATAAATTTTATAAATTCCAAAACATCAAAAGCTTTTTCTGTTACCAAATAATTAATTTAAAATGAAAATCATCATGTCGGTCTCACACGGAACTAGATACTAAATAATAAATTTATTTTTAATTGATTCAAATCATTAGAGTTAAAGATTAATCTGTCTTATATGTACTCTCATAAATGCAATAAACATAATTTCTTGTACAATGAACTTTGATCTTTCATTTAGGAATTGTATGAATATATTACAATACGAAGCCTGAAAAAAAATTAAAATTTTTATTTCAAAAAAATATTGTACATATTATAAAATAATAACTTTTAACCTTAACTTTACATTTAAGCAAATATTAATATCATCTCAATACGGTGGTGAGTTGAAAAGTGATTAGTTAAAGTTTAAAGTAAAACTTTCCAACTTTGGCGAAATGTTAACGTCCATCATAGTTACAGATTTACCACGACAAGCCAAGATGACCACGAAAAGCAATTATTCATCATATCGAACGAATACCCAAACCCTTATAAAATCAATGCCAAAAACATTTGTATACATGAGAAATGTTTGATCAATAAATGTAAATATAATAATAACACGAGGTTCATTATTATGGCGGAAAAGTTTGATAATATTTTACTTAAACTGAAATCAAAAAACAAATAGCACTACTTTTATTGAATATTAGTTTTACGTAAATAATGCATAAATTGAGCAAAGGGAGAGCTTTTGACAAAAAAAATATATTAACTTGTTCGTTAGCTCCTATAACACTAAAAGAAAATTATATAAAATAATTATAATTTTAATATGATTGCAAATTTTTTTTTGTAATTGTATACAACCCAAGCAGGGTTTGCCGGACTTTGAAATACGGCCAAGCACTGGCACATTAATGGTTAACAGTACTTGGCTATTGTTATTGGGCCAGTACTAGAACCATTCATCGACCGTTCTATATAGTTAGCTTTAAACGGCCATATAGTTAGCTTTAAACGGCCAAACATTGGCCCATGGAAGGTAAACAGTAATTGGCAATTGTTATTGGGCCATTACTGGAACCATGAATCGGCCGATATATGTCATTTTTTTAAAATTTCACTAGAGTATTATCTGTTTTAGAAATATATAGTTTGAAAAATTTCACATATATAGTTTAGTTATCGCTTCTCGGCTGAAAGACTATGATAATATTGAAATGGTTGGTATATGTTTTAAGTTTATTTTCATTTCTATTTTATTATAATTATTTTGTAAATAATTTATTTAAATTTACATATGAAAATATTATTTTACATTTTTTTAATGGCCGAGTACTGGCAATCATGGTTGCCAGTATTCGGCCATTATTGCATTACTGGTTGACAGTAACAGATCATTACTGAACCATTTGTATGGGAAGTTGTGAATTTTTTTCCGTCATTTTGTAATGGATAGTCTGGCATAATGTCAGAACGCAGTGTATTACAGTCGCAGTTTCCTTAGTTGTTGTTCCCTATATTGATCTGTACCACTTGTAATAGATTCTCATCCCCTCGTCATCAATAGTCATATTTCATGTAGTTTCCTTAACCCATAGTTTCCTTATATTTCTCAAAATCTACTAAATCTGCAAAAGCCGGACAAACGTATGGGAGAAGGAAAGTTACACTAATTACCTTGAATTATTTATTCATTAATATAACACAATATTGGTTAGTTTGAATTAATTGTTAATTTTCCTTAATCATCATCCGTATAATCACAAAAAATTAATCAGAATTTAATCTTACAACGCACTAAAGTTGACGCGCGTTATACTTCCATTTGATTGTTCTCGCCTTACTGCTTGAGTTTGAACTTTTTTGTTTCAAAACACCAACCGTAATGAAATAACGAAATTCTCAAAACCTCATAACAGCTACGTGTATTTTGTTTCCAATCGTCAACATACATCGAATTACTATTTTTGCTTTGTTAAACATTTGATTTATCTTTGTATAAGTATTTTGCTTTAAACAATCCTTCCGTTATTAAACTGAACTTCACTGTGCTGATATAGTAGGGTGTAGTTTAATAAATGTCCAAACATCATAACATTGATCGCATCTGCATTTAATTCATTTTGGATTCAATTATAAATATTATGGATGTGTCAGAAATATTCGGTATCCCAACCTTATTCTCGTACAATATTATCAAATAGCAAACGGTTTTGTGAACTATAATAAGTTCCCAATAATTTGAAAATCTGATGTAAATTAATTATCTCCCATCTAAATACCTTATTCGAGTTACTGCGAGATTAAAAATTTGACTATATAATGAGCACGGTAACTTATTCTCTCGCTTAGTTCAATTTAGCGATTCACATAGTACTCTTTCAAATCTATTACTTTTGAATTCTTGTGTTTGATGTCTGACAGTTCGTGAAGAGTTACATGAAAAATACGGTCGAGTTGATAAAGTGAATTAAATGTTTTAATACGGTTTCTCCTTATTCAAGTAATAATATAATAATATAATAAAAAAAAGAATAATTTATATGTTTGTGCCGTAGTCAGTGCGATAGTGTTTGTATTTCCGTCGTTATTACTGGACGAGATGTTATGTGAATTTTATCATGTGCCCGTGTAAGTAGAAAATCCAGTTTGGACTTAACTGTGTTTTGAGTTATAAAAATCAAAGCCAAGTCGATAGTAAAATTTATAAATTTGATCTCTAAGTTTGTTCCGTGTTCAGTAACATTTTTTCTTATTGTCTATTTATTGATAGTCGAATGTTCATACAAAAATTATTCTTTTAATCCGTAAAAATAAAGTTAATGAAGTCATTTGTTTTTGGGTGTGACGGTAAAATTAAAGTAAATGCATTTGTGTTGATGGAGAAAGTGTTTTATGAGCCCTAAAGAGTTACAGTATGATTCTGGTATCGTCGTGGCGATTAGCAAAACGAGATTTAAACCAAATAAAACACTATGCTGCATGTTAGTGCCGTTAAGTAAGAGACCTTGAAGCTCTGTCTATTTATTGCATGTCAGTAGACGACAAAACGAGAACATTCGAATTTGTTTTTTTTATCTTTTCTGTGCGGTAATTATTTAGTGTAATTGATCTCCAATTATTTATAACTGTTTGGTACGCATAATCTTGGTTATAAATTGTGAACTAAGGAATAATATATACCCACCGAAGTTGAATGGTTTTCAGTTCAACCTAATTTATGGTAAAATTTATAAGAACGAGTGGCTTATCCAACGTAAATTAATTACGATGCAATCCTGAATTTCATCCAACTAATTGTTATACATATTGATATTTGATATATATATATATATAGATATAATGACACTCTGTCTCAAAAATAGATCATAGAATTTAACAATTAACTACACCTAAGTATTGTAGATGTTCCGAGTTATAAATTAAAGAAAATTATATCTATATCGCCCGAGTTTTTTTTTTATCATCGTTAAAATATCCGTCTGGGAGGTGAAATAATTGTGCAGCGCAACGTTCTACAATATCATACCAAAGATCATACAACGTATTTGCATCCAACTGATATCATCATTGTCAACCTTTACAACAAAGTTGGACACAACTTTTATAGTATCATATCAAGGTTTATACACATATTTTCATCCAACTTAAATCATCATTGGCCAGTTGTACAACGAGGTTGTATCTCATATTGGTGTTATCATTATCAAGTTTCACAGCACATCTTGACACCATATGTCTATCATCAATGTCAGCTTTGATAACGAATTCATTCAATAATTTTGGTAACAAATTTCTTCCACGCTGGTGATTATCAATTTTTAATTAACGTTTCTACGTATCATTTTTGATTCAACCAAATTTCTCATCAATTACAATATTTTTTTTGATTCAACAAAATTTTACAAAATCTATATAGCGTTTCTACGTATCATTTGTGATTCAACAAAATTTTTACAAATTTATATACCGTTTCCACGTATCATTTTTGATTCAACCATATTTTACATCAATTCCATCATTTTTGATTCAACAAAAATATACATCAATTACAACATTTTTGATTCAACAAAATTTTACAAATTTATATAACGTTCTACGTATCATTTTTGATTCAACCCAATTTTTACAAATTTATATAACGTTTCTACGTATCATTTTTGATTCAACCATATTTTACATCAATTCCATCATTTTTGATTCAACAAAAATATACATCAATTACAACATTTTTGATTCAACAAAATTTTACAAATTTATATAACGTTCTACGTATCATTTTTGATTCAACCCAATTTTTACAAAATTATATAACGTTTCTACGTATCATTTTTGATTCAACCATATTTTACATCAATTCCATCATTTTTGATTCAACAAAATTATACATCAATTACAATATTTTTGTTTCAACAAAACTTTACATCAATTACAAGATTTTTGATTCAACAAAAACTTTACATCAATTACAATATTTTTGATTCAACAAAACTTTACATCAATTACAATATTTTTTGGATTCAACAACATTTTATCTCAATTACATCATTTTTAATTCAACCAAATTTTACAAAATTTATATAACGTTTCTGCCTATCATTTTTGATTCAACGATATTTGGCATCAATTACAACATTTTTTTGATTCAACGATATTTTGCATCACTTACAATATTTTTTGATTCAACAAAATTTTACAAAATTTATATAACGTTTCTACGTATCATTTTTGATTCAACCATATTTTACGTCAATTCCATCATTTTTGATCCAACCAAAGTATACATCAATTACAATATTTTTGATTCAACAAAACTATACATCAATTACAATATTTTTGATTCAACAAAACTTTACATCAATTACAATATTTTTGATTCAACAAAACTTTACATCAATTACAATATTTTTTGGATTCAACAACATTTTATCTCAATTACATCATTTTTAATTCAACCAAATTTTACAAAATTCATATAACGTTTCTACCTATCAATTTTGATTCAACGATATTTGGCATCAATTACAACATTTTTTTGATTCAACGATATTTTGCATCACTTACAATATTTTTTTGATTCAACAAAATTTTACAAAATTTATATAACGTTTCTACTTACCATTGTTGATTCAACAAAATTTTACATCAATTATAATATTTTTTCGATTCAACAAAATTTTACGAATATACATAACGTTTCTACTTAACATTTCGTACCACGTTTGTACGTGCAACTTCATTCAACATTGTTACCATATAAAATAATTTCGAGAGATTCCTAACGTGATCCACGTGCGGATGGAGGGCTGATGGAAGCAGAATAGGAGGACGGGGTTTAATCATGGGGTGAGTAAATTTACCTTATTAATTAGGTCTTAATGATAAGGGGGTGTGAATGTGTGTGTGTGTGTGTGTGTGTGGGTGTGTGTGCGGGCGTATGTGAGCGAACGTGGGGGTTGGACGTGTTGATCGTGGGTCTTTCGCAACAGGGGTCGCCAGAGTCTCCGTTTTTCCACTTGTATTTCTGTCCATTTCTGCAAATTCTCGTGAATAGCGTACATGTCTGTATTTGTGCTGAAGTAGCAGGGTTACTTTATCGTTCCCATGGGCTGAAGCTAGTTTGGGGCTTGAAAATCAATCTCGCTAGGTACGCTTCCTGCTATGTCCTTCTCATTGGTTCGCCAATGAGAAAGCGCTTCATTACAAATTGGCGCCCAACGTGGGGCTTCTCTAAGGGTCCCTACAGCAATGTAGGACTCTGGAGGAGTCCCTCCATATTTTCAAAAACCTTGGAAAAATTTTTTTTTTAAAAATTTTTTTTTTCTTCAAATTTAATTTCATTTTCCACTAAGACAATAGTAAAGACTCTGGCGGCGTAGAAGCAATTCCCTGCTTCAAACGCGCAGGAGCAAAGGAAGTCTGAGATCCCTCAGACTTTTCTTTGATGGGGAGTTGCGTCCCTACGCCTCCAGCAATGTTTCTCCTTTTTTGTTTTTTTTTGCTAACGCAAGGGTGGGAATATTTCTTAGGAAGTATTCCCAATGGGCATTACAACCCCACGGACCCTAGTTACGGGCTGGGTTTCTGGCGATGTCACGAGGGCCGAAGGTGATTCAGGTGCCAGACCTAGACTGACGTGTATTGGTGTATACGCCAATTCTCGTCCGAGTCTGGTCACCGGGTCAGGCTTCGGGTTCGTGGTGTTCTCAGAGTCCAGTCCGAACTGATATTGTCTAATCGTTAGAGTCCCCTCCCGACAATATTGGTTTCCTATGGCCTGAGTGTTTCGGTTCCCCATGGATAATACTGAGGGACATTTTCCAAAGTAGCCCGATCAGCTACTGAGGGAAGATGTCCGCTCAGCTTTTATGCCGTGGTTGACTGGATCCACTCAGGTCATAGCACCTCGCCCGTAGTGTTGGTGGTGTGGATCGCAGTTGGCGGGTGTTGTCGATCGAATGGTGGTCCAGAGGATTTATCTTCTGGCCATCCCGTCAGCACTTGTCAACTGGGTGAGATCCCATCAGCACATACCCCATCTTATTCCTTTCCCGCCCTACCTTTTCCCATCCTTTTACATCCCCTCTGCTTCCCTTTTCCTTTCGGATCTCCCATCCTTTAACGTAGTGTAATTTTAAACTTTTCTTTGGTCCCCAAACAAACTAAAAAAAACAAAATAAAATCAACATAAATTAAGAAAGAACGGCGATCACCATCTTCAACCCCAGGTGTGGTGAACTCCCCCCTTGATTGGTCCGTCCGTCCATCGTCAGTAAATAAATAAATATAGTAAATAAATAAATATAGTAAATAAATAATTAAATAAATATTTATTAAAAAAATAAATAAATAAATATTCATACATAAAAATTATAATAAATAAATAAACATTCATACAAAAAAAAAGGCTATACTAAATAAATAAATGTTTATATAAAAATAAATAAATAAATATTTATATAAAAGAAAAAAAATATAAATAAATAAATAACTCAATTTGCTGATAATATTAGGTATTAATTGTTTCTTTCTCTCAAAATTGTAGGATCCACCTAAATATATAAAAAAAAAGGGAAATATTGAAATCAAGATATCCAATCATATAGGAAATACTATTTACCTAGAAGACATCAAATTATAAAGAAAAAAAAAAATTATACTATTTACCGAGAATACATCAAATTATCAATATTACAACCTACCACCAGGACAACAACACAGCTATAGTATTTTTGTTTGTTTTAAATTTAAGTCGTATTAGTACCTTTTTTATTCTTGTGTTCCTTAATGCATGGTAGATTTTAAGTTTGATATAAATCAATTTTTTTGTTATTATCGGTTGAAATTATTAATTTCTCCGCCCCCACCGGAGGGATATATCTGCACTCATTTAGCATTTCCTAGTAGTTCGAGTGACCTGTTGACCTTTTGGGTCTGGAACAGTTTATATTATTGCCATCTTCTGCCATATTCTTAGTATCCTTATTTTCTCTCACAGTACAATTTTTACCTTGTTTGTTCAAATCAAATACAAGCATCAGCCAGGATAGTTTTTTTTTGTGTGTTACACGCTCGGCTGTTGTCAGATTAAGATTTTTTTTTTTTAAAGCAAAAAAAATTATACTTGTGTCGAATTGGACAGATCTCGCGCGGCTGTTCAAGGTTTGAATACTTATATCGTCTTAATAATAATTATATCGACATACCACTCTTTAAACGCTACTCTAATATCTTTGAACACAGTAGCATTTTCGTAATTGCCATCTTCTGCCATATTTGTAGTATACTTTTTTCTCAAATCTCACCGTTTATTTTTTTTTGTTCTGTTCATATATCAGCACCTTGGAAAACAGTTGTAAATAGTAATAAAATAATATCAAGATAATAATCAATCTGATTTAATATAATTGTCGAATTGAAAAAAATATTGCGCAGCTGTTTGAGGTTTGAAACGCTAAACTTCCATATAATTTTGTTAAACTCTGCTTTAAAATATTCAAAGTAATCAAATATTGGAATAAAGTAATCTTTTCTGTTGATAATTAAATTGTTTATTTGGATTCAAAGTTCACATCGATAGTGTAATAATTTTCGTTTCGCTCTCCATATACGTGCATTTATTGATCTGGTCCTGTGCGGCGGTTAGAGATTCATAATGTCTGCCGCTGATAAGATTGACGTTCTGGATAGGTCCAGCTCTTGTGCTGTTTGTCAACACGAAATAGTGCCGGCCGACGTAAAACTTCTCACTCGGTGTAACCACCTCTTTCATGACATCTGCCTCAACGACTGGTTGTTGCAGAATCGCACCTGTCCAATTTGTCGAGCCGCTTGTGAGCGTGCAGAATTACAAAGGTTGCCTCGAGGGATAGATAAAAATAATTATACAATAGTGCCACCTCCACCGCGACCTGTGACTCGATCTGTTACCGCAGGTTGGCAACGTCGTTCCAGTACCGGAAATCAACCCTCGTCCACTCCCTTGGCAAACCGTCTTCCACCATCCCGACTCGCCGATGAAGTGCGAGTGAATATAGCTCAACGATCTCCCATACATGGTGTCGCGGCAGCGGAAGATCATGGTTTTCAGGAAGCTGTAAATGCTCACATCGATCAGGAAATTTCAAGGATTAATCACTCAATGATGCAATCACGTGCTCCGGCACCTGAAGTGTTGTTACCCCTAGCACATAATGTAGTATCGCCCACCACCCCGAGACATCACTCGGTTCATTCCGGAAATTATACACCAGTAAATGCGTATGTACGGAATAACGTACCAGTACCACCAATGTTTGCTGAACCTCCTCCTGCTCTTGCTCCGGCTAGATCACGAACACATCTCGATCAGCACTCTACCACAGTTAGAAATTGGAACGTTACGTTCTCAGGCAGACCTGATGGTCTGGATGTTGAAGCGTTCATCTTCAGAATAGAGCGGCTGACAGAGATGTGTTTAAATAGCGATTTTACTATTGTCACCCGTTGTCTATACTTGTTATTCACAGATCGAGCCGCTGATTGGTTCTGGAGATATTTTCGCCAGAACCGACAGCTTATTTGGACCGACTTATGTCATGCTCTTCGAATAGAATTTCAGGACAGGCAGACGGACGAAGAGGTAAAGGAGCGGATGAGGGCCAGGAAACAGCGGCCCACCGAATTGTTTGATGAATTCTTACAATCAATTTATCGACTAGGCGATAAACTACGAGTACCGATGCCGGATGTGGAGTTGTTCTCCTTGATTCGCAACAACTTACGATTGGAAATTAGAAGGGAGCTACTTTATGTCACCATTTATGGACTGGAACATCTGCGCCAGCTCTGCCGTGATCGTGAAAAATTATGGGCCGAATCAATAACCAGGCCACGAGATTATAATATTAGACCATCTAGACCGGTGTCAGAAGTGGACTTGGATCGTGAATTCTCACAAATTCAAATTAGCGAATTGCCAACTGAATCGTTACCAATTACATCTAACGAACTCGCGGCAATACAGCCCGCCCCTAATATGAAACGAATAACCAGTTCAACTATTTGTTGGAACTGTAAACGACCTGGTCATCGGTGGCACGATTGTCGTGAATCTCAGCGATTGTTTTGTTGGGGATGTGGAAAAGACGATGTGTTATGTCCTAATTGTGAAAATTGTCAGGGAAACCGAAGGGGGGGCCAGAATCCCAACACCTTTTCTCGCTCCCAGGACCTGTCTTAGATGCATCTGAGACCAAAATTAATTTTTCTCCTGATTCTTCAGATATTTCATCTACCAATCCCAATAACTTACTGGTACACGATACACTGTTGAGCCGAGCGTCAACATCCACTTTTATAGAACACCCGTTGAATACTGCTTCTGATACACTGGTATCCACTCATGATACTGATATGAAATTATTGAAACGAACACCCGTTCATACTGAACCACCTCCATTATGGACCAAAATCAAATCGTTCCAACAACGATTGAACGAATACCTGAAGGTGCGCTCAAACATATTTGTCGATTCATTATCATCTTTGAAACTTCCATCGCGCTCTGCGCTCCGTTCTCGTATTTATTGGCAACAACGTCATTTGTTTAAAACTAAAACCATTTCCTCTATTGTGAAATTGGCCAACGATGTGAGATCTTATGCCACAGTGTCAATATTGGGTAAACAACATACTGGACTGTTGGATAGTGGAGCGTCCTTGACTGTAATTGGTGGTGATTTTGCTAAAGAAATCGTACAGACTCCAGACCTTCTGACTTATTCGTCTGCCGTAGTTCGTACTGCCGATGGCCAAAGACAGAAGATCTTGGGGTTTGTAAAACAAAGATTTCATTTATGAACCAAGTCAGAACCCTGGACGTCTTCATTATCCCGTCTTTGACTCAAAATCTATATCTAGGTATAGATTTCTTTAACGCTTTTGGTTTGTTTAACCCGATATTTAACTTACCTACATTTTCGACTACGGAGTCAGGAATTTCAGAATTGTCTATGGACAATCAAGCGCGTCTACAAAACACTATTCAGCTTCTACCATCATTTTCAAAAATGGATCTGGGTCGAACACATTTGTTGGAACACGTTATTGATGTGGGGACTGCAGCTCCCATCAAGCAACGACACTATCCGATATCGCCCGCCATTGAGAAACTGATGGGAGAAGAACTGGATAGGATGTTGTCTCTGGGTATTATAGAGGTTTCAAACAGCCCATGGTCAAGTCCGGTGGTCTTAATTCGCAAACCTGGGAAGAATCGTCTTTGTTTGGATAGTAGAAAGGTCAATACAGTTACTAAGAAGGATGCTTACCCCCTTCCACAGATAGATGGAATCTTGAGTCGTCTGCCACAGAGTAATTTCATTTCCAGTTTGGATCTGAAAGACGCTTTCTGGCAGATACCTCTAGAAAAACACTCCCGAGAGAAAACTGCTTTTACGGTCCCAGGGCGGCCATTGTATCAGTTCGTAAGAATGCCTTTCGGCCTGTGCAATGCGCCGCAAACAATGACCAAATTGATGGACCAAGTAATTCCTCCACATCTCAAGTCGTGCGTCTTCGTATACTTGGATGATCTTCTAATAGTTACAGATACCTTCGAGGCCCATCTGAAACTGTTAGAAGATATCTCCCAGTGTCTTAGACGTGCGAACTTGACGATAAACGTGGAAAAAAGTAAGTTTCTCTTAGCGGAGGTAAAATATTTGGGATATGTGGTGGGAGGTGGTACGTTAAAAATTGATCCTGATAAAACTCAGGCTATATCAGAATTTCCTACACCTCGAACACCCAAACAGATTCGACGCTTCTTGGGTATGGCGGGTTATTATCGCCGTTTTATATCCGATTTCTCTGCTATGTCCTCTCCAATATCAGATTTGTTGAAGAAAAATTCTAATAAATTCATATGGACACCAGAAGCTGAAATAGCATTTATAAATCTCAAAAATGCTCTCATATCAGCACCAGTCCTCATAAACCCCGACTATACTAAACCTTTTACTCTCCAGTGCGACGCTAGTAATGACGGTATAGGCTGTGTATTACTGCAGTGTGACATGGACGGTATGGAACATCCCATAGCGTACATGTCCAAGAAACTAAATTCTGCGCAACGCAATTACTCAACTAGTGAGAAAGAGTGTCTAGCCGCCGTACTGGGAGTAAAGAAATTTAGAGCGTATGTCGAGGGTCAGGCCTTTAAGATCATAACTGACCATGCTTCATTAAAATGGTTAATGCAACAAAAAGACCTTTCTGGTCGATTGGCTCGTTGGAGCTTGAAATTGCAGGGTTATGTCTTTGATATTGAGTACCGAAAAGGAAATTTAAACATAGTTCCAGACACTCTATCAAGACGTGACTCTGTTGACGTCATTTCTGAACTATGTCCAGTGCCTGAATTAGATCTTAATTCCCCTTTCTTCAACACTTCTCGATATTTGGAGTTGGTAAATCTGGTTACCGAAGCAGACGGTACATTGCCTGATCTGAAAGTAATTTCTGGTCGGGTTTATAAACGATTGGCTTGTCTAGATCTTGATATTCCTTCAGAGGGTGAGGTTTGGAAATTGTGGTTACCTGAGGAATACACTGACGAGTGTATTGCAAGGGCCCACAATCCTCCTACCTCATCTCATGGAGGTCTAGCAAAAACTTTGTATAACATTCGTAAATTTTACTATTGGCCTCGTATGTATACCCAGGTTAAATCTTACATAGGAAATTGTAAGACCTGTAAAGAAATCAAAGCGACTAATGTTCCACTCCGTGCTCCCATGGTGTCCCAAATGAAAACAGAACGAATTGGACAGCGATTATATATCGATATTCTTGGCCCTTATCCTCGTTCAAAGGCCGGGAATATCGCTATCCTTGTAGTATTAGATCATGTTACTAAATATCCATTTTTATTTCCTTTACGGAAACTAACCGCTGAACCAATTTGTCATCTATTGGCTACCAATGTCTTTCACGTATTTGGTTGTCCCGAAGTGATTGTGTCCGATAATGGGACGCAGTTTAAGTCTAAACTATTTGAAGATTTCTTGGCGAAGCACGGAGTGAAACATTCATTGCTAGCGTTATATTCACCTCAAGCTAACGCTTCTGAACGGGTGAATAAAAGTGTTTTATCTGGTATTAGAGCCTATTTAAAGGAGGAGCATTCTAAATGGGATCTGCACTTGAGCGAGATCGCTTGTGCACTACGTTGTTCCCTGCATCAAACCCTTCAATGTTCCCCTTATTACGCAATGTTTGGAATACCTATGGTGACTCATGGTTCGTCATATGAACTGCTGAGACGACTGAATAGTCTTCTTGAGCCAGGTGAAACGATTCTGCGACCGGATTATCTTAATAAGATTCGAATTCGAATTCTTGATTTAACTGCCGAAGCATTTGTCAAAAGTGCTGAAAGATACAACTTACGAGCTCGGTTAACTTTGTTTAAACCAGGTGATACGGTGTTCCGAAGGAATTTTATTTTGAGTGACGCCGGTAAGAAATTATCGGCTAAACTTGCGCAGAAGTTTATTGAAGCCAGAGTAATAAGGTTGGTAGGTAGCGCTGCTTACGAACTGGAGGACCTGGCTTCTAAACGTAGAGGTGTTTACCATTCCAAGGACATTCGTGCCTAATATCGGTGATAACTTCTTTTGTCACTATGTTAGTAACTTTCGCTTGTGTTTTTACCGCCATTGTAAGTCAAGAGTATCGACGACCATATGAGGGTAGTTTCGTCTTGAATTCACAGTTCAGTAAGCGTGTATCAGCTGTGGTGTTCGGGTCGTGTTTAAAAATTTTTTTCTGTTTTAACTATTTATAAGTGTAAATTCCGTGATTGAACGTATTGGAATTTGGTTCAGTTGGTTGCCTTGAATCTGTATGAACAACCTTCCGAGTCGCTTGGACGGAAGCGTACAACAGTGTGGCCCGGCTAGCTCAGTCGGTAGAGCATGAGACTCGTGGTAGTTCAGGTGTGGGTTGCGAGCCTGCATAACGTAAAAACGGAGTTGTGTCGGATGTTTCATTATCTCAAAAGAAGTCGGACCAAAAGAAGTCGGTCCTACGGTGTTTTTCCTTTCGATCTGTAGCAGATTGAATCAATTTTTTTTGTGACTTTAGAGTCTCGGGAACCCCCAGATCTGCCCGAAATTGGGTCTGGAAGATTTTGGTTATCCACCGCTTGCAATAGAGTAGAATACTGATTTTATCGATACCCCTCCCAAAAGTTTTTTTTATACATTCATAGATACTTTGTTACTTTGTTTCTGCTAAGACTGAGTTTGTAATACCGATCGCATTGATTGCTAATTTGTGGTGCGTCGAGGTGCTTCACCATACTAATGTGTATATACAAGGTCTATTGGCGACCAGCCTATACCTGTTTCAACTTCTTTTTGGTCGTAGGTGTTCGTCCAAAAAGCACTTGTTCTGCAATGGATAGTCTGGCATAATGTCAGAACGCAGTGTATTACAGTCGCAGTTTCCTTAGTTGTTGTTCCCTATATTGATCTGTACCACTTGTAATAGATTCTCATCCCCTCGTCATCAATAGTCATATTTCATGTAGTTTCCTTAACCCATAGTTTCCTTATATTTCTCAAAATCTACTAAATCTGCAAAAGCCGGACAAACGTATCGGAGAAGGAAAGTTACACTAATTACCTTGAATTATTTATTCATTAATATAACACAATATTGGTTAGTTTGAATTAATTGTTAATTTTCCTTAATCATCATCCGTATAATCACAAAAAATTAATCAGAATTTAATCTTACAACGCACTAAAGTTGACGCGCGTTATACTTCCATTTGATTGTTCTCGCCTTACTGCTTGAGTTTGAACTTTTTTGTTTCAAAACACCAACCGTAATGAAATAACGAAATTCTCAAAACCTCATAACAGCTACGTGTATTTTGTTTCCAATCGTCAACATACATCGAATTACTATTTTTGCTTTGTTAAACATTTGATTTATCTTTGTATAAGTATTTTGCTTTAAACAATCCTTCCGTTATTAAACTGAACTTCACTGTGCTGATATAGTAGGGTGTAGTTTAATAAATGTCCAAACATCATAACATTGATCGCATCTGCATTTAATTCATTTTGGATTCAATTATAAATATTATGGATGTGTCAGAAATATTCGGTATCCCAACCTTATTCTCGTACAATATTATCAAATAGCAAACGGTTTTGTGAACTATAATAAGTTCCCAATAATTTGAAAATCTGATGTAAATTAATTATCTCCCATCTAAATACCTTATTCGAGTTACTGCGAGATTAAAAATTTGACTATATAATGAGCACGGTAACTTATTCTCTCGCTTAGTTCAATTTAGCGATTCACATAGTACTCTTTCAAATCTATTACTTTTGAATTCTTGTGTTTGATGTCTGACAGTTCGTGAAGAGTTACATGAAAAATACGGTCGAGTTGATAAAGTGAATTAAATGTTTTAATACGGTTTCTCCTTATTCAAGTAATAATATAATAATATAATAAAAAAAAGAATAATTTATATGTTTGTGCCGTAGTCAGTGCGATAGTGTTTGTATTTCCGTCGTTATTACTGGACGAGATGTTATGTGAATTTTATCATGTGCCCGTGTAAGTAGAAAATCCAGTTTGGACTTAACTGTGTTTTGAGTTATAAAAATCAAAGCCAAGTCGATAGTAAAATTTATAAATTTGATCTCTAAGTTTGTTCCGTGTTCAGTAACATTTTTTCTTATTGTCTATTTATTGATAGTCGAATGTTCATACAAAAATTATTCTTTTAATCCGTAAAAATAAAGTTAATGAAGTCATTTGTTTTTGGGTGTGACGGTAAAATTAAAGTAAATGCATTTGTGTTGATGGAGAAAGTGTTTTATGAGCCCTAAAGAGTTACAGTATGATTCTGGTATCGTCGTGGCGATTAGCAAAACGAGATTTAAACCAAATAAAACACTATGCTGCATGTTAGTGCCGTTAAGTAAGAGACCTTGAAGCTCTGTCTATTTATTGCATGTCAGTAGACGACAAAACGAGAACATTCGAATTTGTTTTTTTTATCTTTTCTGTGCGGTAATTATTTAGTGTAATTGATCTCCAATTATTTATAACTGTTTGGTACGCATAATCTTGGTTATAAATTGTGAACTAAGGAATAATATATACCCACCGAAGTTGAATGGTTTTCAGTTCAACCTAATTTATGGTAAAATTTATAAGAACGAGTGGCTTATCCAACGTAAATTAATTACGATGCAATCCTGAATTTCATCCAACTAATTGTTATACATATTGATATTTGATATATATATATATAGATATAATGACACTCTGTCTCAAAAATAGATCATAGAATTTAACAATTAACTACACCTAAGTATTGTAGATGTTCCGAGTTATAAATTAAAGAAAATTATATCTATATCGCCCGAGTTTTTTTTTTATCATCGTTAAAATATCCGTCTGGGAGGTGAAATAATTGTGCAGCGCAACGTTCTACAATATCATACCAAAGATCATACAACGTATTTGCATCCAACTGATATCATCATTGTCAACCTTTACAACAAAGTTGGACACAACTTTTATAGTATCATATCAAGGTTTATACACATATTTTCATCCAACTTAAATCATCATTGGCCAGTTGTACAACGAGGTTGTATCTCATATTGGTGTTATCATTATCAAGTTTCACAGCACATCTTGACACCATATGTCTATCATCAATGTCAGCTTTGATAACGAATTCATTCAATAATTTTGGTAACAAATTTCTTCCACGCTGGTGATTATCAATTTTTAATTAACGTTTCTACGTATCATTTTTGATTCAACCAAATTTCTCATCAATTACAATATTTTTTTTGATTCAACAAAATTTTACAAAATCTATATAGCGTTTCTACGTATCATTTGTGATTCAACAAAATTTTTACAAATTTATATACCGTTTCCACGTATCATTTTTGATTCAACCATATTTTACATCAATTCCATCATTTTTGATTCAACAAAAATATACATCAATTACAACATTTTTGATTCAACAAAATTTTACAAATTTATATAACGTTCTACGTATCATTTTTGATTCAACCCAATTTTTACAAATTTATATAACGTTTCTACGTATCATTTTTGATTCAACCATATTTTACATCAATTCCATCATTTTTGATTCAACAAAAATATACATCAATTACAACATTTTTGATTCAACAAAATTTTACAAATTTATATAACGTTCTACGTATCATTTTTGATTCAACCCAATTTTTACAAAATTATATAACGTTTCTACGTATCATTTTTGATTCAACCATATTTTACATCAATTCCATCATTTTTGATTCAACAAAATTATACATCAATTACAATATTTTTGTTTCAACAAAACTTTACATCAATTACAAGATTTTTGATTCAACAAAAACTTTACATCAATTACAATATTTTTGATTCAACAAAACTTTACATCAATTACAATATTTTTTGGATTCAACAACATTTTATCTCAATTACATCATTTTTAATTCAACCAAATTTTACAAAATTTATATAACGTTTCTGCCTATCATTTTTGATTCAACGATATTTGGCATCAATTACAACATTTTTTTGATTCAACGATATTTTGCATCACTTACAATATTTTTTGATTCAACAAAATTTTACAAAATTTATATAACGTTTCTACGTATCATTTTTGATTCAACCATATTTTACGTCAATTCCATCATTTTTGATCCAACCAAAGTATACATCAATTACAATATTTTTGATTCAACAAAACTATACATCAATTACAATATTTTTGATTCAACAAAACTTTACATCAATTACAATATTTTTGATTCAACAAAACTTTACATCAATTACAATATTTTTTGGATTCAACAACATTTTATCTCAATTACATCATTTTTAATTCAACCAAATTTTACAAAATTCATATAACGTTTCTACCTATCAATTTTGATTCAACGATATTTGGCATCAATTACAACATTTTTTTGATTCAACGATATTTTGCATCACTTACAATATTTTTTTGATTCAACAAAATTTTACAAAATTTATATAACGTTTCTACTTACCATTGTTGATTCAACAAAATTTTACATCAATTATAATATTTTTTCGATTCAACAAAATTTTACGAATATACATAACGTTTCTACTTAACATTTCGTACCACGTTTGTACGTGCAACTTCATTCAACATTGTTACCATATAAAATAATTTCGAGAGATTCCTAACGTGATCCACGTGCGGATGGAGGGCTGATGGAAGCAGAATAGGAGGACGGGGTTTAATCATGGGGTGAGTAAATTTACCTTATTAATTAGGTCTTAATGATAAGGGGGTGTGAATGTGTGTGTGTGTGTGTGTGTGTGGGTGTGTGTGCGGGCGTATGTGAGCGAACGTGGGGGTTGGACGTGTTGATCGTGGGTCTTTCGCAACAGGGGTCGCCAGAGTCTCCGTTTTTCCACTTGTATTTCTGTCCATTTCTGCAAATTCTCGTGAATAGCGTACATGTCTGTATTTGTGCTGAAGTAGCAGGGTTACTTTATCGTTCCCATGGGCTGAAGCTAGTTTGGGGCTTGAAAATCAATCTCGCTAGGTACGCTTCCTGCTATGTCCTTCTCATTGGTTCGCCAATGAGAAAGCGCTTCATTACAATTTTTATTTTATTTTAAATTATTTTGTATTTAATTTATTTAAATTTGCTTATGATAATATTTTATGTTTTTTTAATGGCCAAGTCATGGCGGCCAATACTCGACCATTTCTACAACATTCGTCCTCATTATTGGTTCGTTACTGGGCCAACTGTACAACCTTGTAAGGGCCATTGCTGTTTTTATTTCTCTGGCCCACGAATGGCAGCCATTTATTCTCCAAAATTATCATCCAGTAAAATTATGTTAATGGCCCAGTCATATTTGCCAGTACTCGCCCATCGTTAATGGTTGCCATTAATGGACCATTACTGGACCAAATGTACAACCTTGTATGGAAAGTGGCAACATAAAGTCGGTTATAGAAAAACAATTCTACAGAAATTTGAGTTTATGATGTCAACTACATACATTCACCATTGTAAAGATTTCCATGGTATACAATAAATCAAAGTCATAAAAACATTCTTATCCAGAAAGACAGTAAACAGTTTGATAATTTCCTATTGAAAACTAACGATCAAGTACTCTCATATGGGTCAGTGCGTTTACTATACATGTCCAGTTGACTGCGTTAAATACTTTTTTTCACACCCAGTGTTACAATGACACAGTACTGTTTTGTTCACCCAGACTAATCACACAGATAATTTTGTGCGGCTATTGATCTCTTTGCCAGTCTACTAACCAATTGATGGAGTTATAATGAATGACTGGCAACCGTACCAATGTTTGATTACTTTAAAACGAGGACGTCAAATCTCAACCGATAACAAGCTAGATTTCTATAACTCAAGTACTGCAGAAACTCCAAACACTAAGGAATTGATTTTATCCATAATTACGTCACCACTTACTTCAGTAAAATTTGGTATCCTAGAGGCACACAAATTGGATAGACTATAGCCAACTAATCTAATTATTTAATATTTCGGGTCACATTTACTTGTTGATTGAAATCAATCAATTCTTAAAAATTCTTCTTCAAGCGAAAATTGTAGATGACGACAGTACCCCAATTCCGCAAGAAACTACATATGGAGATGCGTATGTAGTATGTACTACATATAAAGCGACAGTAGTTTTATGACCGCTAGCAGACAATGAAAAAGTGTAACGGCATCCAGAACTATAAACGTTGATTTGTGGGATATGATAATGGATAATTTAATGTCAGCAGTACAAAGGATGCTGAAATTAAGCTTCCTGCTTTTATTGAGCTAATAAAAAATATTTTAAAAGAAATATTGTTCACACTATTAACAATTGCTTCGAAAGCTCCAACGGTTTTAATGATATTTCAGAAGAACATAAATAATTCAAGCAATAAAAATATTCTTAGGATTTTGGGTTATGTGTGGCCCCTAAAAAGGCACCAATTTGGATTGAAAATATCATTAAAGAATATGATGTCGTGACTAAACGAGGTATTTAGTCCGAGGCATCAACAATATTTGAACCTCTCGGGTGACTTCCGTCGGCTAAAATCAAAAGCGAAATATTCATGCATTAATCTCATTGATTCATGCTATTCATCCAGTATAATGTCCTACCTCTGAAATTTGGAGTGCAATGGATAGAACCACGAGCGAAGTTAAAAAAATTTTAGTAAATATATTTGCCAACGTAGCTTTTTTGTAGAGAATTAAATTTTCTACAAAATAGTATAATTAATTTTTTTTAAAATCTACATATTTCTTGAGATATTTCAAAAAATCTACGATTTTATCAAAAAATTAACTTTGATGATTTTGAGGCACGTGTTTTTTTTATTAAAAAAAAATATACCCTCATGGGTTTTTACTACAAAGAATTATAGAGACATAGAACGTAGAAGAACATAGAGAAAAATTTTATTGAGCTTCCATTCGCAATTGCATCGTAATGCGCAAGCAAATTCTGTGTTCGATTCGCCATATCCGCCCCCATGGAACATATTTTTTTCATATTTCATATTTTTTTGTGGTGATAATTCAAGATATGACATCGATTCTCTCACGCTTATCGTATTTGTTGCTTAATCGCGCCAACACATTAGTTACAGAACCAGATTTGAATCACATTGACTCAGCATTTTTGGTCGCGATGGCATTCAGGAGAAAGTAATTTGTTGCGGGTCGTAACGGTTAAAACAAAAACCGGAATGCTCAAGACACCAAATCAAAAGATTTGTATATTACCAGTATACTGAACCATAGGCTTCGTGGTGGGCGGAATGTTCGGGAGAACACAAAAAATGAAATTTAATTGTTAAGGTAGTAGGGCAATTAAAAAATTACTGTTTATAGTATTTTAATTAAAGGTAGAAAAGTTAGATTTTCATCTAGGTCAAGCAAAACATTAACAACCATCAGACAGACCGGTACCGACAGTCTTAATAAATTGGAAAAATACTATGGGGATCACTATCTAAAACTAATTGATTAAATTAAGCCTTCAAATGAAACTCGACTATAACATTAGGAGAATTGAAAAAAACAGGTGAATAAAGGTGAAGAACACTTATTGATAGCCTACGTTTCTATATAGAACATATATCATGAAACAAAATATATTTGTAAAACCAAATGTTGTACAATGTACATACTCTCTCAAACCCCAAACCAAATGAATTAACGATCCAAATTGGGTATAATCTTACGGAAGATTTTAAATACAAAATCACATTACCGTAATCGAAGCCTCTAAATGCAAATTAAGTTTAAATTATTTTGATGGATCACCCTATAACTGTTACAAAATATAAAAGGGGAATTTGATTTTATTAAACATCAAAAAAATAAAATAAAATAAATTCTCAGTAATTGAAATAAATTTAATATTTTTATATACAAATAAACGTCAATAATTTGTCATACGTTCTAAAACCAAATAAAAATTATTATTGTTGAAGTTTGCTACATTATTTTGTATTTACATTTTGTCAATTTGATGTATTAAATTTTAATTGATTGGTAGTTTATGTGTAATTTTGATTAATGCACCGATAAAAAAACGATAAGGGTTGAATGATATATGATGTGAATTTAATAGCCCTATATGAAACTAATAAAATTCAAGTCAACAAAATGAGGAATTTTGAACTGTGATTTATTTAAATTAATTGTATTATGATTCAATCAATATGACACAGTCTTCGTTCTTCACCCTATATCCCGGGATTGTTTCGATTTGGTTATTTTAAGGTTAAGATTCATGAAAGTATGATCGGGTTGCAGCAAATAAAAACTTAATATTTTTATACAAATTGTTAATTCTCATTTTACAACCTTCCTAAGAATTTCTTAGGGACAGCAAAAAAGTCAAAAAATCTTATCGTGTATAGCTACTGTCAATTTGCTGCATACCAAATAGTATTAGAATAATATAATATTATGGTATTATAATATTATAATACTATAATATTGTAATATTATTATATTACAACAACGAGCTTGTTGATCAATTTGGCACATCAGATGCTATTTTATTATAAAAATATTTTATAATAAAATAGATAATAAACTTTTTTATTATACAATATTTAAAATTAAAAATAAAGCAACATTATAATATTCAAAAAAATAAAAGAAATAAATTTATAAAATATAATATTATAATATTATAATATTATAATATTATTATATTATAATATTATAATATTATAATATTATAATATTATAATATTATAATATTATAATATTATAATATTATAATATTATAATATTATAATATTATAATATTATAATATTATAATATTATAATATTATAATATTATAATATTATAATATTATAATATTATAATATTATAATATTATAATATTATAATATTATAATATTATAATATTATAATATTATAATATTATAATATTATAATATTATAATATTATAATATTATAATATTATAATATTATAATATTATAATATTATAATATTATAATATTATAATATTATAATATTATAATATTATAAATAATATAATATTATAATATTATAATATTATAATATTATAATATTATAATATTATATTATAATATTATAAAATTATAATATTATAATATTATAAAATTATAGTATTATAATATTATAATATTATAATATGTTAGTTTTATAATATTATAATATTATAATATTATAATATTATAAAATTATAATATTATAATATTATAATAATATTATATTATAATATTATAATATTATAATATTATAATATATTAGTTTTATAATATTATAATATTATAATATTAGAATATTATAATATTATAATATTATAATATTATAATATTATAATATTATAATATTATAATATTATAATATTATAATATTATAATATTATAATATTATAATATTATAATATTATAATATTATAATATTATAATATTATAATATTATAATATTATAATATTATAATATTATAATATTATAATATTATAATATTATAATATTATAATATTATAATATTATAATATTATAATATTATAATATTATAATATTATAATATTATAATATTATAATATTATAATATTATAATATTATAATATTATAATATTATAATATTATAATATTATAATATTATAATATTATAATATTATAATATTATGAAATTATAATATTATAATATTATAATATTATAATATTATAATATTATAATATTATAATATTATAATATTATAATATTATAATATTATAATATTATAATATATTAGTTTTATAATATTATAATATTATAATATTATAGTATTATAATATTATTTTTTTCAAAAATTATAATAAAACTAAACCAAATTTATTATAATGGTTAGAAAATTGGTGGACGGCACTAAAGAAGTTTGACATAATGGGTTTAACAGTTTACATCATGGCTTTCTTTTTTAAAAAAATATTAGAAATCATTCTGTAGACTGTAGCTATTGAATTTATACGAGTTACTCTTTCACACTTTGACTACACTTTTGAATTAAGAAATTAGGTTTCAGCAAAACAAATCTATATAACTAAACATTCCACTCCACTGATATGTGAAGCATAACACGTTCCAATCCAATTTATTATTATAACATACTACTTAGCCACCATATGATGCCACAACCCATATCATCTTTTTAACACAATTTAAATAAGATTACTTCTATTAAAACTTAAATAAATAAATAAAAATAAAAGATAATCAAATTAATGTTCTTATGACTTAAAGTTGATTCTTTTATTACTCATCCGTAAATATTTAGTTTTATTTATTTAAGAGCCAATTATTTTTTTTCGGATATTTTATATAATTTTTTTTATCATTTAATATAGTAAACATACAGAAATTTTAACATATAAGGAAAATTTTATTGATGAGTTTTTGTTGTTGTAGTTTCGTTGTATATGAGATTATGAGATATAAAATATACGGAAAATAACCCATATTTTTAATATATATAATATTATAATGTATGTACATATATTTTATAATGATTTTTTTTTTGAGATTTTCGATTTTGTTTAGATTGGTGGTGGTATGCAAAAGCTTGTTTAAAAATATGAAAAAATTTAAAGTGAAAATTCTATGGATAAAACGCTGCATTTGAGGTTTGATTTTTACTTTGTAATTAGGCGAGTTATTAATATTAAGAGAATTCTGTTTATTTTTGTTAAATAGACAGGAAAATGCTTGTATCTCGATTTATACAAAAATTAAGTTGATGGTTTTCGATTATAGTGATGAGCTTTTGGACTGAATCCTTACAGAGGATGGCGTCTGAAATGGAAGAGTTTCTGAAAGCAAAACCACCCTTGACGCTTTTCTTGACATAGGAGGTGTTTTTGACAAAGCCAACTCTGAGCTGCTCCTAGCAGGAGCAGTAAGATATGGTGTGAATAAAACACTGGATGTTTTGGTTAAACACTGGGTGGGTACAATGGGTGGTGGAACACCAAAGTTTGCTTATTCCTACGAAAAACAACACCACAATCCAAGAAGTTGTGCAGCGAGGATGTCCCCAAGAAGGCGTTCTATCATACCTGTTGTGGTACCGTGATAAAATGCGGCTCATAAATGAAGTAAATGATAGTACCTATGATGTTAGTATTCATTTGAAAGGAAACAATACAGAGTGACCTGAACAGATGGTATGGGCAGCACGGTTGCAGAATTAATGCTTGTAAGATACAGCTTGATGCGTTTACCCCACAGAAGGAAAATAAACAATTTCACTCATCCTGCAATTGATAATAATACTTCAAGATAGTGTGATGCATCTTGGTGTTACGTTCGACTAGTGGTTCAACTGGGCCGCTCATGTTGAGAGCAAATGCGCAAAGGCAACTAGAGTTATATGGCAGTGCGGGAAGGCTTTAGATAGCTTTAGCAGCTGACTCTGATACTGGTCTACTGACTGTATAAAGTAGCTGTCAAACCCATTGTTAGGTATGGGTCCCTTATACGATGGTTGATGATACATGATTCAACAAAATTTATTTTGTACCATCAAATAAAATTTTGCAAATGTACTAAATCCGTTTTGTAGAATAAACCAAATTATTTTTTCAGTCATTTCAATTATTTTGTCTACCAGTTTGTCTACATATTCGGCAGTTACAGGAATTCAACTAATCACAGCATTTTACCCCATAGATGACATATATAACAATTATTTTCTTCTGACTATATGAGGAAATACATCGATCAAATATTGTTTTGACAATTATAAAAACAAAGTAAATCCTAAATACAAATCACCAACCATTTTTGATCGACTTACTGCTTCGCGAACAAGAAATTTAGTTGAACTAAAAAATGGGTGGTGTTTAGAAAAAATTTAAAATGTTTAGTTTGAGAACAGGGTGCTCTGAAAGATTTCTGGCAATTCAAACTCAGCGTAACTTAGAAATCAAATTGCAAGAGAACAGCTTACTCGTTATCAAAAATGTTATGGGCATTAAGAAAGTAATTTACTAGCTTATCGAGAAAAATCACAGTAACTACAGTGTCTACACTGTTAAAAATATTATGAAATAAAATTTTTAAAGATGGCGTTGATGCCATCAAGCATTTTTTGAGCATGTGTTTGGCTTTCTCAAAACTACGAAGCGGCAGGTAAAGATTAAGCGACATATCTAAATTCTAAAGTAAAGAGCAGTCCTGCAAAAACATACGTTTCTCCAATAAAAGGTGTGAAACTTGTTAGCGAATTACCGACATCGTACCAAAAAACATCCTCATAACTCCATATCAGAATAACTAAAAAAAACTGAATGCATTTGTTTCTTTTTAACAAATAATATAAAAATAGAAGTAAAAATGTCCTTAACCACAATAACAACCCAACCAATGACAATTTTTGGAAAATTTATATTTTGCGTTTTTGAATGTGTTTTCCGAAAACCCTATATATTACATCGGTCTGAAAGACCAAAATATTGAATTCTCGAGCCAAAAGTGAAATTCTTATCCCCACTTTTTTTTGGCATTTCTCTACGCTTTAGGACCTACGGATTCTAAAAAAGTAAAAAAAAAATATATGTCAGTCTGCCGGCCGGCCGTCACAACCGACGAAATCTAGAAAACCTTGACGGATTTCAAAAAATTTTTTTTCTATAAATAGGTTTACTCAACGGAAGTGTGTCAAAAAAACCGTCAAGTGTGTCAAAACAAGGAAATTTGCATAGTTTTTGCTTAAAAAACGTTCATTTTAAGTGATTACGAATAGAAACAATGAGTTTGAAGAAATTTTGATGGTCAGGATTGGTATGTGAGACCAAAAACTAGATTATTGCATTATAAGTTTGCCAAAAAAACGTTGTCGTGTGTCAAAAGTGTGTCAAAAGTAAGATTGTGATTTATTTTTTTACCCAATTTTTTGGAAAAAAATAAAATTAATTATTATTTGTATGACATGAAATTTTATTATTATTATAGAGAATTATGGCATTATAAGTTTGTCAAAAAAATGTTGTCAAGTGTGTCAAAAGAAAGATTTTGATTTATTTTCTTACCCAATGTTTTGGAAAAGTTAAATAAAAATATTATAGCGAATTATGACGTTATAAGTTTGTCAAAAAATGTTGTCAAGAGTGTCAAAAGAAAGATTTTTATTTATTATGTTACCCAATGTTTTGGAAAAAATAAAATTAATTATTATTTGTATGACATGAAATTTTATTATTATTATTATAGAGAATTATGGCATTATAAGTTTTTTCAAAAAAATGTTGTCAAGTGTGTCAAAAGAAAGATTTTCATTTCTTTTTTAAAAAATAATAAAATTATTTATTTGGATGAAATGAAATGTAATGATCATGATATTATTATTATTGAGAATTTTATTGCATTATAAGTTTGTCAAAAAATTTTGTCAAGTATGTCAAAAAAATGATTTCATTTATGTTTTTAGCCAATTTTTTGGAAACAAAAAATTTTGCTTTTTGTATGACGTAAATGTGACATGGAAATTTTTGAATTTGTTATAGTTTTTGACATATTTTTGGAATTTTAAAAAAGTTTGTATTTTTGATTTTGTAAGAATTTTTGGAATATTTTTAGAATTTTGAAAAATTTTAAATTTTTGATTTTATTCTAATTTTTGGAATATTTTTGGAATTTTGAAAAAAGTTTCAATTTTTGATATTGTTATAATTTTTGCAATATTTTTAGAATTTTTGAAAAAAAGTTTAATCTTTGATTTTGTAATAGTTTTTGGAATATTTTTACAATTTTGAAAAAAGTTTGTTTTTATTTAATTTTTACAATATTTTTGGAATTTTGAAAGAAATATGAATTTGTGATTTTGTAATATTTTCTCGAAACGCTAAATGGAGAGGTTTTTGAGTAGTTTGCTGATTGTATCATCTTTTCACTGAATTATGTTAATTTATGATCTGTTATGATTTTCCGGCAACGTATTGATGTTTCGTGTTAGTTTTGCAATAAATTTCTAAACAGAGATAAAAAAATACTTTTACTTTAACAAAGAATTATGTTTGATTACATCGCTGCCCAAAACTAAAAACAATGTCCTTATAAAAGTTTTATGCCGAAAGCTATATCAAAATCCTTAACCCAGACCGAACTCTCGATATCTCAGAGCATGAGACTTCAGCCCCTCCATATTTTTACAGTTGAGTTTTATATTTTATTTCAGTGAGGTCATAGAGTTTTATCAAATTGATCGACTAACTTTTGAGTAACTGGAGAGCCGGTGCTGATATTTAGCTTAAAATAATTTAACCTAAGTGAGAATTGAACCTGTGGTCAAACTTATCCAATCACAATTTACCGTACCAAAAGCTTTAATTTGTTTCCCATTGCAATAATTTGAACAAAATTAAAATCAATTTTTTGCAAAAATTAAGCAATATTATATAAATTGTATAACAACCATCAAAAGATACCAATATGAGGTGATGTTTGATCAGAGACACAAAATTTAATTTTGAAGTGAATTTTATTTTATTAAAAATTTATTTGAATTATATTCGATTTATTTTATCCATGTCGCTATTAGTGTTTCCAATTATCCGTGATTTTAACTATCCGGATATCGAATAGTATGTAAAGTAGTTATCCGGATATCCGGATAATAATCCGGATAATGCCTTTAACAAAAACAATAGTTTTAAAAAATTAAAATCAAATCAAAAGCAATCAAAATTTATTTTCATCTGCAAAATAATATTTAAAAAATACAAGAGCGTTTAACATTGGAAGCTGCAAACGATTTCTAGTTTTTATTAGCTTTTCTAGGTTAGGTATGAGTGTTTTACATACGCTATATAAATTAAATTTCTTGTCCGGCAATGAATAATTATTTGAACGAATAACTTTACTATTTCCGATTGGTGAAATCGTATTTTTCAATTCCATGACTAATGTACATTCGGTGAGTTCGGTCGGATTTGGAGAATTTTCATTTTCCTTATCTTATTGATCTGCCATTATTAACTAAACATTTTCGGATGTTTTGGTATCCGAAAACAAACTTTTTATTAACTTTTTTGTATAAATGATAGCTGATGTTTTAGAAACATAACTAAAATCGTTAAAATTATCATTTCGGAATAATGTTGAATCCTGCAACAACATCATTAATGAAACTAGCTCAACATTTTTCCTTTTGTTAATAGACTGTCTTAATGTGATTAACTTTAAATATTTATAAATTACTCAAAATTGAGCTGTAAATTATGACACGGAAAAATACTGTTTTTAGTTTGTAAATATAAAACTGCAATAGAATAGCAATAGAACTCCAATAGAATGCTAAATGGTCTCCAAATTCCAAATCGTGCTAAATTTAAAAATTTAGCATGATATCGTTCCAATTTATTTCTTCTAAATAATTATAAATTTGAACACCGGTGACAAAAATCATATAATTGTTATTGAGTTGTTTGCATTAAAAACTAGAAAATAATTTATAGTTTCAAACATCAAGGTGAATAAATAATTAAAATAAATAAATTTTCTCTAACGGAAGATGACCAAAAACTGATTTGATACACAATATTCAATAATATATTGTTCTGATATTTAATAATACAAAAACTTTAAATTTTATAATAGAATTTAAAATTCTTAAAAATTTTGAAATTTAAAAATTAAACTTGAAGTTAATGTTTAACTGTCAGCTCAAATAAGTCTGCAATGCAAGTATTGGATTTAGTCAACTTGAAAATGTGCTAAATCATTTTAGTATTGCGGAGACCAATTAGCATTCAATTGGAACCCAGTCTAAATTACACTTCTAAAAATTCAAGTACAAAACAATTGCTGGAATGATAATTCTTAGATCAACCAAATGAAATCGTCTATTATGAAAAAATTAGTAGTAGCTGGTTAAAATTTTTAAAAAGGTAAATAGCGCAAATAATTTTTTTTTGCTTTAATTTAGTTATCCGGATATTTTTTGTGAATTAACCGGATATCGGATAGCAAGATTTTTACGCATTATCCGGATAATTTCAATCCGGCTTAAACCGGATTGGAAACACTAGTCGCTATGATATGCGTTTGATACTTTATGATGAAAACTTCTCGAAATAGTTTTCAAATATCGTTTCTAAATTAAATATTAAACTATTTTTCTGGAGAAAAAGTCAATTGAAAAAAATTAAATGATTTCAATCAATTTGAATAAAATTACAAATATTTCAAAATATGCTTATTGTTATGTATATGACATTATGTATATGACAACTACACTACATTTAGTCCCTGGGCCGGCGTCGATTTCATGTGATGATTATCACATATTTTATACTTCGTGAGGCGCCTGTCCTTGACGAGCTCTAAAACATTTGATCTGCGATTTTTCTCAAATCGGCCGCTTTTGCATTCGACAAGCTCCACAAAATGCCGATTTCCTCATCTTGTAAATTTGCTACCACATTTTTTTTTTAAATGTGGGGGTTTGTAATTTGTTTTAGCACAAGAGGGTAAGCCTGTCCGACCAAAATGTGTCTGCTATTCGCGAGTACGACAACTGACATTTTGTATGTTTGGGTTGTCGGACTAGATAATAGCAGACAAATGTTTGTCAGGCAAGGTTACCCTTGTGTTCTAAATCAAATTTTCAACCCCTATAGTTAAAAAAAAAACAAAAATCTAAAAGATCCCGGGCAATCGGCATTTTTCGGAGCTTTCCGAATGCAAAAGCGGCCGATTGGAAAAAAATTGCAGTACAAATGTTTGCGGGCTCGTCAAGGACAGGCGCCTCATGAAGTATAAACTATGTGGTAATCATCACATGAAATCGGCACCAGCCCAGGGACTAATAGGTTATTTGATATTTCGTTACGTATTAGTACGTAAATAAAAAACTATTCCTTAAAGTTAACCTAATTTTAAAGATGCAACAAAAAATTGTTGAATTTGAATATAATGCAATTTGACACTACTCCCACTACCGTTTCTTAACAAATAAAACAATAACGAAAGTTATGCAATTCAATTGCATTAAGTAAATTTTATATGCATGCATATGCACGAATATATTATATTTAAAATCTATTCACACATAATTTAAAGTTTTTGTATTCATAACTCAGTTTTCTGATTGAAGATGTATTCAACAAATGTGTAAATTTATATTTCCTATATTTCGTATCGTATTTTTGATCTTAAATATTTATAATTTTATTGTTATTATTATAATTATTTTTGTATTAAAAATATTAGATCAGAAAATTTAGATGTGTAAAATTAACAGTAGAATATATTTGCAAATTTATAGAATCTGATTAAAATTATCAGATGAGAGTGAAAGATAAAAGTCAATAATAAAATTGTATGTCTGTTGTGACCAGAAAATGTTTCGTTAAGATGATTATTGTTTATATGAAAATAGATAAATAAAGATTATCTTGTTATTTACAGAATTAAATAAATATTAATCGTTTCTAAATTTGGTTGAAATTTAATATTGGTAGGTCTGTATCGAACTTCCTAAGAGCTTTTAATGTTAACGTTTAGTTCTATGATGTATAAAAATAAAACGTAAAAATTAAATTTTGCTCTGTCGGAGATTTGAACCCGCGACCTCAGAGTCTTAGTCAGCCTGACTAACCAAACAATTATTTCACGTGAGTTGAACTACCAGATATCATTAAATATTTGAGAATTTATAAAATTTGACCCTTTTGCAGAACATTAACGTTGGCATGCGATATTGTAAACAGCGATAAAAATTAATTGTAAACGGAACACTGTATGGTGTCCTTAACATAGTGTAAATAAAATACAAGCAAATATAAATTATGAGTAAACATTTAAAGTCTTATTGCATACAAATATTTTTTGTATTACTTTAGATACAGTCGACAAAAAAAATTAACTTATTTTTTTAACATTTATTTTGAATCTTTCAATGCTCACCGTTTGGGAAACCTTACAACAAAAATAGAATGTAAGAACAATTTGAGTTCTGTAGAAATGTGTAAGCAAAGAAGTTAGGGCTTGACAGTTACGTCTAACAGCAAGGACTAACTCCGGAGCGAAACACTTTTTCCATCTTCCATCTGTGATTCTACAACGTTACATGTTTTGCATTGACATAATTTAGCATTAATATAATAACAATACAAAGAACTTTTTAATCGCCTTCGAATCATCAAATGTATGACTGCATAAATTTATTGTTATTATATATTTACATCATCTTTACATAGATATTTTGAGTTTTTTTAATGTTATTTCTTTTGTTTTAATAAAAACGAAACAAAAGAAGTGAGAATGCATGAACTCTTTTCGTTCTATATGAAAACCTGAAAACTATAAATGTTTATGATCGTTTTAAATTTCTTTCGATGTATGAATTTATATTTTCAACAAATGAGATGGTGATATGATTGTAGTTGGTAAAGGATGACCCCTGTTTTTGTTTATATTTTTCAATTAGGTGAAAACAAAGAAAATATGCATTTGATGTATCAATCTGTTGTTTTGTGCTGTTGTTTCTGTGATTGTATTAATAATATCGACAGCTACAAAATGAGAGGATGTTTATGCAATCAACTCTTTTACTCTCTCGTTTAGGTAAAAACTAAACTGTATATGGCTGCATTTTTTGGAATTATTTTTTAGTCGTCATTCTTTATTTTAAGTTAAATTTATATCCCGAATTCGAGTCGTGATTTCTAATTTGAAAAGAACTCATATTTTTTGTTCGAATATCGGGCTTTTGTTAGTTAATATAAATTAAACTCAAATTAGATTTTGAACCAAAAAAATTAAAAATTTTATATCGAGTCGGTGTTAACAATCGTGATTATTATTAAAGATCTTTGTCGAGTCGTGAGCCGGTGTTCCTCAACATCCGTCTCGAGTTATTTGTGATATGCCAACATATGTTAAGGCATAAAGAATAATAAAATATAAGTGATATTGTAGAAAATCATAACTACTGAATAAAGATTGAAAGTATAGTTATTTTTGTTGATTTTAATTATATTATTTGAAATATGTTTCAATTTCAATGTGTTATAAAGTGCATTAGTTAAATTAATTCGCCTTTGTAGTAGCCTATGAAAAGTATCGTTTCTTTGAAATAAAAGGGCACATAAAAACAAAATATTGTGCTAAATATATTAAAATATTTTCTATATGGTGGCCAAAAATAGTAAAAGGAAAAAAATAATAAGCTTATAGTTACGAAAGTTTGTTCAACAAACGGATGAAACCAATATTAATTTTTGTTTCTATTCGCTTACTAATAATGTTGTTTAAAAGAAAATAACAAATGGATTAGGAAGTTTATCGGGTATCCCTGGTTTAAATAACTATTGGTTTATTAACTCGTTTTTTAACTTTATAAGCATTGGAAAAAGTTTTGAATACGTTTTCTATAGCGACATACAGAGACGAAAGTCGCTGCCAACATTTCAACAGCTTATAACAATCAACTATCATTAGTAAAGTTTTTTTTATATTTTTATTTTTTTATGCTTTTCTTTATATATAAAATTATAACCTGAAATTTAGAGTCAATATGACCAATTAATTAATTCTGATGGAGATTTTTCTTGGCAAAGTCCATATTGAATTTTTTTTTCTTTATTATATTATATTGTTACATCCTGGCATAACTGTACCGTAGTACCGTTAATAACAATGTTATTGCCCGAAAAGGAACTGAGGAGTATATCGCTGTATTGCATTCAAGTTTACCTTTTTTAGTGTAAAATCTGACGTTACGGAATCTAATATAATTCAAATTAAAATTAAACAATTTCTATGAGTTCCTTATATAATTAGTTAGAACAGTTTTGACTGATTTTTTTGTCTTCTTTGAGGTTAAGGTAATTAGGGCCGCCATATAGATAAACTTTATATAACAAATTAAATTAACGTGTGGAACAACCTTAACCCCTTAAAGTTTTATTTGTTTAAAAAAATTTATGTTTGGTTGAACTATTTGTTTGAAAAATTTTGTGCCGAAAATAGTTCTTTTAAAAAAATGCTCCGATTTTCTTGAAACTTTGATGATCGTTAGTATAATAAAAAAAAACTAACACGTGTTTTTTATTTTTTTATTTTCTCACTAGTTCTATGCTACAGGGTGGCTCGAACTTTTTTAAGAAACATGAAAGATAAAAGTTAAATTGTGCTCGAACGGGAGAAACGATTTTAATAATTTTTTTTTTGTTTGAAAGGTACTTCAGTTAGGCTTTTTAAAAGTACTATACTGATAAAAAAAATTATATTTTATATTAGTTTTAAGTTTTCAAACCTTGCGATTTAAAAAAAAATCTTAATTTTTTGTTTTATTTTTTTATGTGTGAAAGATTTATTTTACTGTAAATTTAGATTTACTAAAAACTAGTGCAGAGATTTTATTGAACTTTTTTTGTTTTAAAGGTATTAAATTTTAATACATAAAACATATAGTTTTATGTGTTAAAATAAATTATATGTTTGAAATGATTACTTATTTATTTGAATTAAGTAATAACTATATATATGAGGTATTCTTTGCAACTCGGAGACCCGCTGCTCTTCAGAATGATTTAGGTTTTTCAGAAGGTTTATGAGCAAAAATTGTAGCTTATTGTCTCTTTCCAATGTCGTGTGCCCTTTTTTAAAATTCAAAATTGGGGAATAAATATGGCGGATATAGGCATACAGCCTCATTCTGAAAGTATAGCAATTTAGAATTGCCAGCACAAATTTTAAATATCAACATATGCGTTCTTGGACGAAGGATGTTGGTAGTGTATTTATTTTTATTTATTTATTTATTTATTTATTTAGTTAATTATTTTTTTATTTACTGGCAAGCAAGCACTTACTTGCGTATTTATTTATTTAATTATCTATTTATTTATTTATTTAATTATTTATTTATTTATTTATTTATTTATTGATTTAGTTATTTATTTATTTAGTTATTAATTAATTTATTTACTTTTTTATTTATTTATTTATTTATTTATTTATTTAATTATTTATTTATTGTTTATTTTTTTATTTTTTTATTTATTTATTTATTTTTGTATATTTTTATTTATTTTTATTTATTTATTTATTTTTATTTATTTTTATTTATCTTAATAATTTTTATTTATTTTTATTTATTTTAATAATTTTTATTTATTTTTATCTATTTTTATTCATTTATTTATTTTTATTTATTTATTTATATATTTTATTTTTTTTCATTTATTTTATTTATTTTTATTTTTTTTATTTATTTTTATTTATTTTAATTTATTTTTATTTATTTATTTATTTATTAATTTATTTATTTATTTTTTTATTTATTTATTTATTTATTTATTTATTAATTCATTTATTTACTTATTTATTTATTTATTTATTTATTTATTTATTTATTTATTTATTTATTTATTTATTTATTTTTATTTTTTTATTTATTTATTTATTTATTTATTTTTATATATTTTTATTTATTTTTATTTATTTATTTATTTTTATTTATTTTAATAATTTTTATTTATTTTTATTTATTTATTTATTTATTTATTTTTTATTTATTTATTTATTAATTTATTTATTTTGAAGTTTTTTGTAGAAAATTATTTTTAAAAAAAATCGGCTAATATATACCGAAAGATTGTTATGGAAATTATAGACAAAACTTCTATAATTTCCAAAAAACAGCTCCAAAGTACAATTTTCCAGGTTTTTTGTAAAAAGTTAATGAATATTCTAAATTATGGAAGAAAATATAAGAACGGGAGATCTGTTAATTGTTTTTTGTTAATTTTATATTTTTATATTTACGAGCCGCCATTTTGAATAAAAAATTTAACACCGCTCGGAAGTTGAAACTACTTATAATTATCAACATTCTAAGTAAAACAACACATCTGTTGATATTTTAAATTTGTGTTGGTAGCCAAATTTCTATACTTTCAGAGTGAGGCCGTAAGCCTGTAGCTGCCATATTGATTCCGCCATTTTATATATATATTTATGAAAGAGAAGAAAACGATACTTTTTGAAATCACCATGTTTGAACAAATAAAATTTTAAAAAATCATCTAAAAATATGAATATTTTTTGTTAAAGTGTTATTTTCATAAGGCGTCACTATGTACCTTTTAAACAAAAAAAAATTCATTAAAATCGGTTCACCCGTTCGATCACAATTTTGAAATGACGTCAAGTGATTCCAAGAATTTAATTTATTTTGTTATCACGAGTCTAACTCGTGATTGTCTCAGAAAGTAAAATAAATTTGTACGAGTCAGACTCGTGATTGTTTCACAAAGCAAAATAAATGTCCACGAGTCAGACTCGTGATTGATGCACAAGGGGTTAAACAAATTGTTAACCAGAAACATGTTAATATAGATATTTCGTAGGAAAACTCAAGAATGTCCAGCAAAAATCTCCAATGATGCATAACAACCATTAAAAAAAACCGTAAAACATATTAAAGTTCTACTCATCTATAGGTAGCTTCTTTCCATTCATAGCTTACAAAATTATCAAGTGGGCTTAATCAAGATGTAATACAACCCGTACTATGGTTAGTGTAGTAGCTTATGTGAACAGTTTTGTCACAAGTAGAGTCTCCCGGCATTTTTGGTAAATTTCAAGCCTATTCTCTTTTTTCTATAATGCATTTGTGGCAAGCTATTCCATGTGAGTTGTGCTTCCATCTGCGCCCTCTTTACCTATAGTAATATACTATAGAGATCTTCAAAGTTAATAGACTTCTCAACGTAATTTATTTATTCGACAAACATTCGGATACACGAGTCTATCTCGGTACACGAGTCTATCCACATTTCGTGCACATTTTTATTTTACTACCTTTTAAATTTTTTTAAAAATAATCTAGTGCATATTTTAAATTAAGTTGAAGTTTAAACGGATTTGAGTGCTAACGTCATACCTACCTGGTTTTAATTTAACATTTTTAAATCATGTTAACATGTATATAAAATGTGCATAGAACATTCAGGCATAAATATATTTATATTTGATGTATGATTTTTATGTCTAGGATTTTCTAATACGTTATGAATTTTTTATGGACGAATATTTTTGCGACAAATGAAGATTGCGGTCGTATTTTGAAGTTGTAAAATGAAAATAAATGTGTGTGATTGCATTTGTAAGTGAGGCGTTCATTTTGTAATGTTGGCATTTTTTTACGATAAAATTTAAATGAAAAAAAAATTAAGTTTCAAAAAATTTAAATATTTGGCTTATATATAACAAATAATAATAATTTTCCATAATTTTACGAATGACATAAAAAAATGAATTTAAATATTAGTAAACCGACATCAAAAAACAAAAAATGTTAAATAAATATACTAATTTTTCTCAAACACTAAAATTATTTAATTATTAACAAACGGGCACTTGTTTTTTGTGAATGTTCTTACTAACTTTCACAACAAAATTTCTTTCACACATAATTTTAGATGAAAATAAAATAAAATTCATCTACTTTTACGCAAGTCATATTATTTCATAAAAAATCATTTTAAAAAATTTAAAACTACTTTTTCACTCTCCATTTGTTTTATTTTTTGTTAATTATTCTTATCATTAAATAAATTTCGTTTCGCTTCGTTTTTTATTATTTGTGAAACATGCAGCTTACGGTTGTGTGAATATATGTGCTAAGGCGTTTTGCGACATGTGCACGGCATGGAGCACATTATGTGCTGGGCATGTGTTATGAACAATTTTGTGCACGCAGATTTCTTAATTAATGCACATTACATGCAATTTTTTCAAAAATGTTTTACGCGGTAGTAACTTAATAGAAGTGTTGTGTGGAAAGATCTTGTTTCTTTCGTCATTTGGAGTTGTCAGAGTCCCAGTTCCTTGCATTTGTACTGGGCTGGGGAAATACCTACTCGAATCCGCAAGTTTGAAGCTGGTCGGAATTTAACCTCGCAAGGCACGCAGTTCTTTTAATATTTTTGATAGTGTTTGCATTATCAGGATCAGTGTTCATCACAAGGTCTTTAAGTAATGTGGAGAAGGAACAGCTGGTTGTGACTATCGTAAATTAAGTGACAGAATCACGCCTGCAATATGACAAAAAACTGATAATTTCATAAAAATTGATAAAGAGACCATCGGGTCGATTAAGATCTGCAGAGACTATGGTTTGCATGAGAATTATGTCCATTTAATTTAATAGCATACGCCAATCTTCAATTCTGTACCTATAGGTAGGCTAAGTTGAATTAGGGCTTGGGTAAACAAAACATAAAAACCGAAAATACAATAAGTGCTGAGATCTAAGCTTGAAAGATGCCAAGAATGATTGTTGGTCAGTCATCATCATCGTTAACAAAAAATCTTTATCGAAGCTGTTGGTACAAGAAGAATTTTTGATTCAAGAATTTTTGATTCAAGAATTATGAATCTACATCGATACAGAGATACAAATGGTGAGGATTATTCCGGTAATAGATGCTAAAAGGTAAAAAGTTAGACTCATCTATAGGTTAGATGCAAATTCTCAACCCAAGATATCCCAGGATAGTACTGACTAACGAACAATGTGTTTCTTGTTTATGTTTTTGGTATAAATTTGTTTTTATGCAATGTGGTTGAGGTTATTACTCTTACTATTACTCAAACTAGGTATGTTTATAACTAAACAAGAGGTATTCGATCTAGCTATATACCAATCGATGTGAATTGGACATTTTTGATATTTTAATGACTGGACACTCCAAAATCTACAAGGGATTTAGACATATTAGCAGTCATTTGACTGTTAAATAAAGCCACAGGCTCAAGAGCAAACTACCAAAATTTTTCAAACGCAAAGAAAACAAAGGTTGTTTTGGACTGACAATCCTAGAGCGCAGTGCTTAAATTTGAGTTGAAAATCAGGGACTATCACTTGAACGAAGTTCCTAGAACGTCTGTTAGCGACAAACTATTTGATTTGCTCTGAGATTCTTGCGGTCGTGTGGCATGAGTAAGCAGAGCAGATCGTCCGTGCAGGAAGACTCTTACGGATTGCTAAATACTTTAAGCCTTTAAAGTTTACAGGACCAGGACTAAAAATATAACATATTTCATAACAAGAAAGCTTTCTCATGGCAATCATTGAGAATTAGGGCCCAACGACCTACTTTTACATATTTTGAAAATACTGGCAAGATTAATAGGAGACTATTTAAGACACTCAATCACAAACAAGCCTGTCAGAACTTCAAATGCCAGGAATTCCATATTAGAAGGATCAACCAAAGATGAATGACAGGGTTGTATTCCTTTAAATGTCTAGCTGAAATTCTTTTTGACAGTTTCTGTTTAATTATAGAGACATTAGACGTTTATACTTGCAGGTCTGAAGATAGAGTAAACAGCAAAATTGATCTTCATACTCTAAGTTGGTTTGCAAAAGAGATCCTAAAGTCGCCTTATAACATCCGTTCAATGGAACATGGTTATAAATGACCTGTTAATAAATCTGAAACGGCAGAACCTTTAGAAGATCGAGCTATAATACAAAAAAAAAATTGTGCATCCTCACTAAATCAACTTTTTGCATCCGCGCTTAAATTTGACCCTCAAACAGAATTATTCTGGTACTCACTCACAAGCTCAATTTCTTTCATCTCACATATATAAAAAGAACAGGAAGACAATAATTCAGAAAGAATGTGGTAAACTCTAGTGGAATGGAAACTCGAGTTCCAGGTTGTCCGTTGAATAACAAGATCAAAAGTCTGACAAATTTTGCTGTATGGGGCACGGTCTGATGATTGAATCTTAATATAATGGAAATTTAGAAACTCTTCATGGGAGTCCATAGATTCGCATTTTTATGTATAAGTGGGGCTCTGAAGACTAAGGAGTACACTCAACGCAGCACTAATAATTCTCTTTCATCAAACTCGATTTTAAATCTTAACAAAAACTAAAAAGGTTAACCGTCATTAGGTTAGTGACTTAAGACTGTTTCTTATTCTGTTCATAGTGAATAGATTAACTTTGTATTATAGGATGGTAACCGATCGACGGGGTTAATATCGGCGTTTTTTATATTGATTTCTGATATGCTGGTTTAATTCAGCGCTAACGGTTCCAGATTATTTCAAAATTTTCTTGTTAGTGTTTTCGGTCGGTGGAAACAGTGACTCTTTCAGGGGGTTCAAGCTTTCTAAGTATGCTCAACCAACAACTACCACTTATTTCACTATAATATTGACACTCATTTACTTCCGAAAAAAAATATAAAAATAAGATCTGACGTATGAGGAACCAGTACAACACTTTATATTCTGCTCCAATTTCAAAAGAAAGTAATGGAGCAGGGGGTTTTGCAGATATATAAAATAGTTATCTCTTCTTTCATCCTACAGACAACGTCAACGTGTTCTTTGCAGAACTGGTTATGATAAATTAAGCGGTGGAATCAACTACAAAAACATCAAATATGACACTTGACTGCAGTTCATCTCTGCACGAAAAAGTCAAGCAGGTCTCAACGATATCAATCTAGCAATGTGGCCAAATAAGGCTGTACCCTAATTTTATTAGATTTTAACAATGCATCTGCTCTAAACCTAAAACTGGGAACGAAAAAATTAAGACAGACAACGAAAAACTTTATTACGAATCACTTTCTTTACTTTAAGTATCAATAATAAAATTTTTCTAAATAACTCCATTATTTCAACATATGTATAATAAACCACTTGCCATGAAACACTAAAAATCACAAATAAAAAAGAAAATCACACAAAAGCACAGCACTAATTTAACCTAATTAAACGATGTATAATTCTCTTAATTGATAACATGTGCTTTTATTTCAATAACAACTTTTTTAATATCAACAACAAAAAGAAGTTGTTACAACAACAAGAAATTAAAAGAAAAAGAAACATAATGGGTGAACCAAATTATTTTTCCATTCGTTTTTGTTCACTTACTTGTAACGTAAATTATCAAAGTGCTAAATTGAGTAATCCAATTTCTTTCCACAACTCAATACAACTAGGCGCTACAATGGGCGCTACAATGAAGAAACATAATAAAACAAAAAAGCTTGTATCACCCCGTTAAAAACTTTAACTATCTATTTTTATGAAAAAAAGTTTGTAATTAAAACACTAATTTCCTTTTATGTTTTTAGAATTCGCCAAAAATTAAAAGAAACGAAAAAACACGGCATTTATCTTCTCTACGGAGTAAATACAGTCGTAAGAACAAAACAAAAAGTTTTGTAAAAAAAAGTTTCAAATTTTATGTAAGTAAGTGATTTGTTTTAATGTTGGAGACAGACAAATTAGAAGAATTTCGCGAATTTTTCCAACAAATTTTATTTTGTGATAATAAATTTTGATTTGTACAAAGTGATATACACTTATTGATGTTTTCTAAGTTTCCGTAAGTAAATTTAAACGATTTTAATTAAGAATGCATCCAATGTCTAAGTCTGAACGAGAAGACACAAAAGAGCTTTGGATAAAATTAAAAGACAAAAATTAGAAGGTGCCGAACAGTTGTTTAGTTTAAACTTTCACAGTACAAACATACGAAATATATGGGGATATTCAACCTCAGATGAAATAGATCAACAAGGAATCCACAGTTGGTGAGATTATCTTGTTTATGAATTTATAAAATCTGAAAGAACGCTTTGTAGCCCCATAACAGAACATGTGCACTACAAAAAATTTGTAGGTAAAATCTAAGAAACGCTTGTCTGTAAAATTTATTTAAGGAACATTTTGTTGGATCTTGATAATTTCAACAGACATATCTACTAATTTACAGTATAAAATAAAAAAGTTTGATAAATATTTTTAAAATTTGCTGAATCAAAAACAATAGTTAAAAAAAATCGTATGTATATAAATCAAGGAAACTTTATGAAACTTTGTCCGGTATCGCTGAAAACGTTAAATCAGGGTTATTTTTAAAATTGGGCCAACATGGTAAGGTCTTCCGAATAAAAATTAATTTGAATTTTGAAACAATTTAAATTTTACGTTTTGATATTTATTAATTGAGGCTTCTCAACAGACCGTTTCTGAGTTCGTTGACATATCGTACACGAGTTTTATCTCTTTATCGAGCATTTTTTCAATTTGTTTCTGGTGGAAGGAAATAACACTACGAATAAATAAAAAAGTGAACTTCCAAAACCTTTCAGACTGTCGGTGAACATCCTGTATGTAACAAAGGATACAAAGAGAATTTTTTCTAGACTTGGTAGATAAAACTTAAGCATAGGAAATACTCCCTTTTCGCCATATCAATTAAGCATGCTTAGGCAAGACGGATGTTTAATTGGAAAGTAACGAAAAATATTCTCACATCAGACCACGATTGTTTATGTGTTGAAATTTTTAAAAATTATAGAAAGAGGAATAGAAAGAGAGTCTTAAAAATTTAGGCTACCCTATTCATTCTTGTCTAAAGTGGAACAAAAACGGAAATTGATTTATTTATGATGACTGTATTAACTAACTTGTTGAATATTGTTGTGCGAACAAAAAGAGTGAATAAAATATTTTGGCCAGAGTTGACAAGCCGGAACTTGGGATCCAAGACTGCTTAAAATCATACTAAACAAAGTCTGTATGCTCCCACCAAACATAAAAAACGTAATTAAATAACATCACTAGTTACATGGTAGCCTCTCCACTCCCTGGTCTACTGTACCCCAATGTACACCAAAACGTTACAACCACCTTATACACCATGTTTCAATAAAAATGACTGTCAGGATTAGAAGTTATTGAAGTTTCAACTAAATATCACGATCAAAGTCAGTTTCCTAATAAGACATGCACATCTTACTAAAACGGTTCCAAAAACGGTATCTATATGTGTTGTTGTGACACATATTGCAATTCCTATTAGAAACGTTTTTTATTTAAAAAAAAGGAAGGGATTATATGAACACATATTCAAATTTTATTCCAAACTCAATTTCGATAATCCTTATTTGTCTTGATTTAACTAAGTTAAACAAACCGCAACCAGTATTTTGAAATATTTTATAAACTTTTATATAACTAACTACAATAAAAAAATAGTATCCTGTATATACGTTTTTTCAATTAAACACAATATTCAGTTGATTCAATTGTAAAAACTGTTTTGATTATTTTTAATGGAAAAAAATCAAATCAATATTGGTAACAAAAAACATAAAAATTGCTGAACATAGATTTAATTTTATAACAATGTACTATTGTTATTTGTGATCAAGTGATACGATTTATGTATAAACTCACTATGAGACAATCGTCAAAGGTCACTCACTACTCTAGTAAGCATTAACTACTTTTATCGATTTGAATTGCAGAACAGATTAGTGAAAATACAATGATTTTGTAATAAGTCCTTTAGAGACACATGAATCCTGATAACTCTGATAACTGTGCACTGATGTGACTGAAGAAGCTCAACAACATAAGCTTACTACTTTCAGCATTACCCGTTTTGTGAAATTTAGTTTATTTATTTATTTTATTAACATTTATTGCCTCCATCAACACCTTACAAAGTATGTTGTTGTGGAACCTAGGTTTTAAAAGGTTTGTTATATGTTAGTGTGACACATTTTGTAATATCTACTACACAGCTCATTTTGTTAACAAAAATGGACGCACCTAGGATCAACGCATCCTTTTTTTTTATTTATAAATATTTTTGTATTTTTGATCGACGGGTGCGACAGCACAACACTGTTTATTTCAGTTCCTGCTTTTGATGTAAGATATAACATACCACTGTTAATGTAAGATATAACAAACCACTGGCAGTATAAGTGAGATATCAGCTTCGACGGATTTAGTCAACGTTGGTAGCTTATTGCTTGCTGAAAGAAACGAGCTTTAATATAACTCTATTTTTGAGCTTTAATAGTTGAGGACGACAGTGCATTATATGATCAAGGAATATGCCACTAGCTAAATTATTGGGAACCAAATTTTAGTTTTGCTCCGTTTGCTTTTTACCTTTTATTTGGTCTATATTTTTTTTATTTCATCCATCCTATAATAATATATTGGTCTATTCATGGGTTTCCACTTACTTCTCCTGAATTTTTTAGACTGAATATTTTTGTCGACCCAACAAAAATGAAAACAAATAAAGAATCCTTTTTAGGGTTTTAAAAAAATCGAAAAATTAACAGAAACATGTAAATTTTTTTGGTTTGGTTTCTCTGAATAAACTTTTTCCATTAATACATGGAAGCATTCTACACAAAGTAGGGTTTGCCATACACTGACATACGGTCAAGCAATGATCCATTATGCAAGTACTAGAACCATTCATCGGCCGATCTATGGTTTACAGAAAAGATTCAGTATATAGTTACCTTTTAATGGCCGAGCACTGGCCCACGAATGGTAAATATTGCTTCGCTATTGTTATTGGGCCATTGCTGTAATCACGAATCGGCTAATATACTGTTTATATAGAAAATTGCCAGTGCAGTTTACTTTTGATGGCCAAGCAATTGCCCGTTAATGGTTAACATTAATTGGCTATTGTTATTGGGCCAGTACTGCAACCATGAATTAGCCCATCTAATGTCATTTAGTTAAAATTCATCAGAGCAAAATTCATTTTAGAAATATATTCAAAAATGTTCACCTATAGTTTAGTTATCGCTTCTCAGCTCAAAAACTATGATATTATTGATTTGGTTTTAGGTTGGTATAAGTTTTAAATTTTTTTCATTTTATTTTAAATCATTAAATTATTTTTTATTTGATTTATTTAAAATTGCCTATATGATAATAATTTATATTTTTTTGAATGGCCTAGTGACTAGTACTTGGCCATTGTTGCAATACTGGTGACAATTATTTTGCGGGCCAACTGTACAACCTTGTATAAGCCATTGCTGTTTTTTCTCTGGCCCAGGAATGGCAGCCATTTATTGTCCGAAGTTATCATCCAGTAAAATTATGTCATGTGTGCCAGTACTCCGCCATTGCTGTGTTACTGGTCACCATTAATGGACCAGTTGTACAACCTTGTATGGATAGTCGTGTTTAATTTTTTGGATTTGAACCTTGACTCCTCAGTACCCCTTATTCGAATTCATTTATCGAAAGACATGATATCACTAACGGATGGATGAAATAAAAACATATACAAAATAAGCGGTAAAAACCATAAAATTTTTTTGTGTGTGTGTCACCTTATACTCAAGAAATATGGCACACCCATTCAAGGTTGTACAACTGGCCCTGTAACGGACCAATTATGACAACAGTATTGCAGCAATGGTCGAGTACTGGAAACCATAACTAAGCCAATAATAAACTAAATTTAAATAAATTAATATACAAAATAATTAAAATAAAACAAAAATGTCTACTGAAGAATAATTTAAAACTTATACCAACCAACCTTATCAATATTCTCATAGTCTTTCAGTCAAGAAGCCATAACCAAGCTATAGGTGAAATTTTTTCAAACTACTTATTTCTAAAATGGATTTTACTAGTGAGTTTTAACTCAATGACATAGATCGGCCAATTCATGGTTGCAGTACTGGCCCAATAACAATAGCCAATCGATGTTAACCGTTAACGGGCCATTTCTTGGCCTGACTTTTCTAGAAAAGTAAGGTGTACTGGCAATATTCTATATAAACCGTAGATCGGCCGATTTCTGGTTCCAATAATAACCCAATAACAATAGTCCACAATTTCTACCATTCATAAACTAGAGGTTGGCTATTCAAATGTAACTTATAAACTGGCTCTTTTCTGTAAACCATAGATCGGCCCATGAATAGTTCTGCATGGTGTCCACCAGGTCTGGAATTCTGGAAAGTCAAGGAAAGTCAGTGGATTTTTTTTGGTCCGGGAAAGTCAATATTAATTATTTTTCTACAAAAATAATTTTTTTATTTGAAAAAAAAAAAAAACGAAATCCGAGAATATATTGTAAGAATGCAAAATTTGATGTTTGATTTTGATCAAGCACAGTTTGTATAGCACGTTTTTGGGCTGGCTTCCTCAATAATTTAAACCCAAACATATTTATATGAAGGCTTGTTTCATCGAGCAAGCAATAACGAGCCTTTATCGAGGGATATTCCATAGCAAAGATTGAGGGTGATGTCGTTGAGTGTATGGAGTGCATCAACCAACACTCCTAAAATATCACTTGGCTGTTGATATCTCATTGCTATTACCAGTGGTATGTGATATCTCACGTTTACTTATATGTAAATAGTAGGGACTGAATTACGCTGCCTTGTCACACTTTGTACTAAATTTTGAAAATTTATTCAACTATCTGACTTACGAACGGTGTAGTTCATACTAATTAATGCTAATTATTATATATATGTACCTTTATTCAAAATCTGTGGCGTAATTGAGCGACATGGTTAATTCAAGTGAAACTTTTTTATTGATTTGCTAGATTATTAAATTTGTTCGGTTGAAGGCATGTGATTTCTTCACCGGATACATCTAAGTTCAAATATCTTTACTAAACGGTGCCCCAAAATCTATAATACATTGAAAAATAATCCATTTAAACCGAACTATAGATAAGATATCTATATATCGGTTGTACTTGTATGTTGTTTGGTAAACAAATTATTTATAGTTTTTTTACAGTAGTCATTATTTCTATATGTTTGACTATACTAATATTTATTTGAATGGACATGTGAGTTGTGACTTGACAACGTCAAATAATTCGGTGTTAATTTATCATGATGAAGTTAAATGTTTGGTTGCCAAAAGATATAATTTATTTCCTTATATTTTTATGTATGATATTTGTTGAGAATAGTTAATACGTGATTATGTTTTTTATAACTCATATTTTACGTAAGGTTCCTAGAGTATCTAAGATAAGAAATGTTATTTTATATTTAAAATTAAACGTTTCATGAGGTTCGTATGTTTAAGCAACTCTACATGCAGAGATAAATAAGTATTTGACAGATAACCGGAAACGATTTTTAACGTTTCGCGTTTTCCCTCTTTCCTCTGTTAATATGTTTTATTTTTGCTGTAATATGAAAAATTTTACTTTATTGAATGAGTAAATATTGAAGAAAACACATTTTCGTAATAATATACATTAAGTTATACATCCAATTTTGAGTTAATGTGCGATAGGTAATATTATTAGCCCCGTGGTCAAATTTTTAATAGGTACGTTTCAATGCAAGACAACTGGGCAAGCTGGGATTAGAAAATAAATAGATAAATAGATCTTAAATAATAGTCAAAAATACTATGGTACAATTTAAATAAACCACAAAACTACATCGCGATACAAATGAATATTCTATCCATATCTCTCATATAATCTTAGTTTAAATTTTGTATTAAAATTATTCATTTTCATGGAAACGATGCTGTTTTAATTTTTATCAATACCTTAAAAAGTTCAAGGAGTGGTTGTAATATTCAATTTAAAGTTCAATTGCAATAGGTACTAGAACTAGTAAACGATCTTGGTGTCATCGACATCAAGATACTATGTTGGTTGCATATACAAAATCTAAACTTTCCCTACTTAGGTAGAATTTTACCTTTAATAAACCATTTCAAGCAAAAACTTTCGGATCCGGTTTGATATAATGATATAGACAGATATTGTTTCAGATGTTGTTTTGACTTTCGGTCCTACGCAGACTTCTGATATTCTAGTCATAATTATGGAGTATTACTATCGGCAATTAGCTGTATATGAGGCCATATATATAGGCAAATTACCAGAAAGTGATTAAAAAACAACACTGAAAAAAGCAATGACAACCTCATCTGATTGAAGTAACCACAACCTCAACTCGAAGTTGGCAGTTTATTATTCAAACAAAGAAAAAATAATTTCAATGTGATTGGGACAACTACATATAAATATTTTTCTGACAACAGAATCAGGTTTATTTATTTAAAATATAAGGGATACATGCATATAAAAGTAGTTGAATAAAGTTTGTTATTTGTGAATGTTCTTATTAACCTTCACAAAAAAAAATTTCACACATGATTTTAGATGAAAATAAAATTAAATTCATCAATTTACTATTATGAAAGTCATATTATCTCATAAAAAGTTAAATGGAACCAATTATTTTAGAAAATATTAAACTATTTTTCCACTCTCCCTTTTTTTATTCTTTGCTTAATATTCGTATCATTAAATAAATTTCGTTTCGTGTAATGACGGGTAATTCAAGCTATCCTATTATAATTCAAACCCCTGTCCCGCTCACACCATGTTTACCTTAACCTAAGTCCTCATACTTGGTTTCATAGTTGTCTTCAATTTTTTTTAATTAGTTTCTTATACTCAATCCAAAGTCGTCATTTACTATGGTTTCCGCTAAACAAATTTATTAATCTGTAACGGTAGTGTTATGTTTCCCATTATAATATTCTTTGTTCAATTTGTGATCATTATTCGCTATTAGACCGTTGTAAATATCATTAACGGTAATTCACTGATTTGGAGGTGCACTGCTTACTTACGCGCATCAAATTTGCATTAGCGGAGATTTTTATTTACTTCCGTTTGTTGTTCTTTAATCAGATTGTCTTAAACTCAAACAAAACCGGCATCCACAATAGTTTTCGTAAAACAAGGATCGTCCTAATAAACAGTTGTGTAATATATTCTAATGTGATTTCCAATATTCAGCCGGTGTTCGTCGATCACTATAAAAGTTAACCTAGAACCGTTATATATAATATCATCGATTCGTCATTCCACTATGTTCATATGAAGACCTTACACTCAATATTATAAATTGGTTGTAGTCTCCGATCTTAAAGCCTGATAAATCCTTAGTGGATACATTAGAAAATGTAATTTCCTAAATACGTTTAATGAATCGCGATGTAAAATCATTTTTTTTTTGCTTATAAAAAAGCAAATTTTCTTCATATATTGCTCTTATCTGTTAGTCTATTGTGACTATTATTTGGTTATTCATGTTTCTGATTAGATCACAGTGTTTTGTTTTGTGTTTTTCTGACAGCTATGGCTGATTTTTTTGGCATGGCTAGCTAGCAAATTGTAAAAACTTTAAATGAGTATAGTTAAATTAATTAAACGATTAGATTAAAAAAATTAAATTATAATTAACTCTTGTTTATTAATTAATAAATATGGTGTGTATTGTGCCTGTAGTCGCTAACAAGAAGATTAGTGCTATATAATAAAATTGTTTAAACGGTATCGTTAGCGTCGTAAGATACATTACCGAATATCAAAAATACCTGATATAAAACGGAGTTACTGTCTAGATTTTTTAAAATTATACGTTTAGTAAATATTAAGAAGATTACTGTTAGTTAATAACCTTGTGTGCATGTTCTTGTGAATTTAGCAAAATAAAATAACGCATGTTAACCTAAATACCTCATAGTTGTTGTCAATTCACTTAAAACCTACATAAATGCAAAATATTGGCTTGTACGATAAAATAAAATCACAAAAAACGGGAATTTTTCTTCGAAACCAACCGTGATTATTGGAAGTAGTTCACGGGTGATAGTACGTGGCAGTGGGAAATATAACGGGACCAGATATTAGTATTTGGCTACCGGAACATCATCGAGAAATCATCATCAGTGAAACCTTGGAGGCACTAGTTCCTTTACAAGCACCATCGTGATCAACTCACATGTTATATTTCAAAAAGGACTAACCCGATGAGGATGATCGAATAGGTTTGCGAAGGACAAGGAGTGAGAACTGGAATTACCATGGGGTGAGTAATTTTAGACTTTTATGAATATGTCTGGATGTATGAATGTGTGCGTGAGCGCGTGTACGTCATAATTTATTATATATGTTGGTACTCATATTTTTTTTGCGGTCGTCCATGCAATTAACCAAAAAAAAAAAAAAGAAAAATTTTTAACAAACCAAGCTCTAACGGTATTCGAAATAACGAGGGAATTACAGTGAATTATTTATTTTGTGGTAAATGAAAATGAAATCATCATAGTGCGTTATTGATCAGCGGACTTAAGTATAATTACATCATAATCTATATACAATGGTTTTAGTTAATTACAAATAACGAAGATTGAACATAAAGTGAGACTGATTGTTGATTTGCTGACAATACATCGATAGTTATCCATCCAAGTAGTAGTAACAATTCTGGTAAACCACTTACAACACAACTTAGTGACTCGAGTTCTCGTCTTAATAAGATACTGCCAAATGAAAAATACACAGCTTGGTCGCTTCAGATCGACCAATGAACGTAATAAGATTTCATAAGTTCATATTATCATCCGCAAGTCCGGCCTTTGAAGCCAGGTTCCATGATCCGTTGGCTGAAAAGAACGACATTGTTATTCCGGTTATAAATTATGATGTTTCTGTTTTCTCTCTTCTTTGAATAATAATGATTAATTTCACCTATACCGAGAACATATTAGTAGAAAATGATTTTAATTTTGGATATTGAAATGTTAATGGGATGCTATGGCTGTGTTGTAAAATACCTCATCGTTGGGTTAATGTTAAAACTATTAAACAGAATTCAAATATCATTACGTTATTTAAATATATTACAAGCCTTGGACTATTCGGTGTACATGAATTGAATATCGGTACATCGGTAATCAAAAGTTATATGGATTTACCTCAAATTATTGTTGTTTAAATAGTAAAGATTTCTTGTCGTTTGTAAATGTTAATAATAAAATAAATAACGGCTTTAATAACAATTTTTTGTATACCAAAAGATTGTTTAAGTTTACTATTCCCTGAAATACTTCATGAAACGAAATATTAATTTAATTTTATTGATAACAAAGTAGTAATTAATTAAATGCAAATATATAGAATGGGGCGAGTTTTATTTTATTTTTATTTTAAGTTAGAGGTATGAATGAATATGAATACGTGTGTGCATGAGTGTTAGAATGGGGGGGGGGGGGTTCATGTAATGCATCTTTGTGAATCAATGTCAATATTGTACTGCATTTCTATAGCGATAAAAATGAATATTAGAACCATGGCTGAATTTCCCCAGATGAAATCAGATTGATTCCAAATAATATATATTATCAGAATTTTAGGACCAATTATGCTAATCGAAAATCCCAATCCTATGTGCTAAAATTGACCACTGATTACATAAGTACTCAACCGTGATTTCCTACGGTCTTACGGCGCATTTCATTGAATCGAGGTGTGTGGGTGTGTATGTGTGTATATGTGTTGTGCATAAGTGTGGGTGTGAGTGTGTGCGTGTGTAAGGGTATGAGACTTGAGAGCATGTGAAGGTGTGGTGTGAATCCTGGGGGTTGGACGTGGTGACCTCGGTTTCGCATATGGGGGTCGCCAGAGTCTAGTAATTTCACATGCCTTTTTCTTTATCCGTTATTAACTCATGTGTTTTCCGTACATTATGTTTATTTGTGCTGAAGTAGCAGGACTTCTTACTCGATCCTATGGCTGAAGCTAGCATGGGGTTACATAAATCTCATCCAGGTGCGTGACCTGCTATACCAGTTCGTTGTTAGGCAACGAAGCAGCGCTTCATTACTTTCGCTTCGTTTTTTATTATTCGTCAAACATGCAACTATCGTTTGTGGGCACATATATGCTAAATAGTTTTACGACATATGCACGGTATGGTAAACATTATGTGTATGACATTTATTATGCACAATTTTGTGCACGGAGATTTTGTAACATGGACAATTAATGCACATTACAAGCACTTTTTTCAAAATTGTTTTACAGCTCGGTTGTTTCAAAATGATTGTTCAAATTCAAGTTGGTGTGGCTTTCATAGCTGAATAGCACCATTTCAGAGCTGACTGTTTGTGTGCATTAGCCCACCAAACTTAGACTGCATACACCAGAATATACCAGAACGCATACCAGAATGCGATATCAGTATGCTATTTCCGCAGTGATATGCGATATCTCTTGCTAGCTTGTAGCAGGGTTGTCACACCCGTAGATCAAAATGTGTTTTAGGATGGGCCATTTTCTCCATTTAGTATCTAGATTTAAGGTACCGATTAGACTAAAAATCGTTGAAGTCCCGGCACGTAGCCAGTCATTTGTGAACTAACGTTCTTCTTTATCCAACATGCTCGAAATATCTATAAACAAGTATTTAAAATGATTTATGGTACTTCGTATCTTACATTACCTTGGCAAAATATAATTTAGGTATCGTTGACCTTAATTAGTTTGCTGACTAGCTGGAAAATTGTGCAGATAAATTAAACACGATTCTCGAGTGCGAGACCTAGAGTTGTGCTGATATTTTGGATGTGTTTAGACAAACTTCGCTCTTTTATTTTATTTTATTTTATTTATTTTGTATTTATTATCAAAAAAATTTTTTTCATTGCGAGCTAAAGCCTTTATTATAGGGCCAAGCACAGATTAAAAATAGTTATCCTATGGTCTCAGAATATCATATGAAAGCAATCTTTGAAATTATAAAAAAAACTCTTGAAACTTAAATAAAAGTTTATGTTTAACGGAATTGTCGAATGCTAAGAATACTTATTTGAACCGCTAAATTACTGTTAATGATTAAGTAAATCATTTTCCCTATGCTTATTTATTTTCATGTTTACATAAATCCTATACACCTTATGGTCAAAAGCATATCAATTTTCTTGTTTATTTAATTAAAATCAAATATTTTTTTCAACACCCGTAGATCGTTTACAGCATCATTAAATAAATATAAACATCAAATAAAAAAATTCAAATTAACAAATTGATCTACATTATAAATGTATCATTAAAATCTTTAATTGTAATTTGTTTCCTTCTATCTAAACAACATGAAATTTGTTTCCTGCTGAGTGATTTTACAACAAAAATCAACTAAAATAAAAGAAAGTAAATTTAACAAAAACTCAAAGCTTTACACACTACTCAACACAATTAAACTCATTCAAATTAATGATCACAATTATTCTGTTCAAAATTAATTTGTTCTTATAAAAGATCAACCAAAAGAACTTAGCATTATGTCGTTTTATTGAAGATTATAAAAATTACTTAAAAATTAAAGTGAGATGATATGTTTGTCAATTCGATTAATATAACAGCAGAAGTTTAAGGTAACTACTTCTGCTCTATTATAAAAATCCAGGAGCTCAATTCCATCTTTTCAGTTCGTGTAATTATTGATCTTGGTTGTATGAAAAATGAGAATAATCAAAAACTTATCAACATACTCTAATTTATAAGTATTTGTACTAAAGTAATTTTATTTTTTTTATAAGTTTAACCTCCCCATGGCTTCTTTCAACAAATTACTACAAAAAAAAACTCAAAAAAAAAACTAAGTTAAAAAAAAGAAACCTGTCAAAAAGATAATCATATGACACATACTCACGCATTAAATGATCATCATAAAAGATTTTAGAAGTAGAAGCAGGATGTCGTTGAAAATATAACAAATTTAATTTAACGTTTTTTCTACGATTTTTCCTATGATTGTCATATTTTGACATTTAATTCAATTTTTGCTGTTTTTTTTCGCTCAACGCTTTTTGCTTGAAATATTTCATTTATCTGTGTACGTATATTACCAGCAAGCTGATTTATTATGGTTCACATGTTTGAAAAAAATTTTAAGGGGGTTATAAGATGAAGAAAATGTTTGAGTTGGAAAGAAAACCTGATACACAAAAATAAAAATTATGTGAATCGGATTTTAATCAGATAAATAAACAACAAATATTTACAAATAAAAAAAAACAAAATAAATAAGTTTATATAAAAATTGAACGTAATGCGTTCAAATAGTACGATTAATCGATTTCATTTTCGTTATTTTGTTTATTCTACTGTGTTCCATTTATTTCATACAAAAAGTAAAGCAGGAATACTTTTAAGCATTGTATCAGTAAAATGGTTTTGCACCGTTATGTTATCCAAAAGGTTAGTTTTGTCATTCATATAGAGATGCGCTATAGTCAAGTGGGATAAAATCACGATTAAAAACGTTTTCATCTCACGTAGGAAATCATATTAATACGATTCTACATAATCGCAACGAAATGCAAAACATAATTGAATTTAGCCTCAATTCACACTATACAATATTTTAATAACAAAACTAAAATCAATTACATCACTGTAATTAACAATGTAATCAACTAATTTCAAGAAAAAAGGTAAAAAAACAACAACAACAATAAAATAATTTCAAAATTATAACGACTTCGATTATTTTCAGAACTTCTCGAGTTTTCTTCGTAACTTTAGATTGACAAACAGATAGTTCAAATTAGAATGCGATTGTGTTAAGAGTTTTATTTGGAATGCGATTGTATTAAATGATTTAATAAATTATAAACTACATACTCAATCGTAAACATAAGATCGTGTAAAAATAAGTAAAGTGATATTAAAGTGTTTTAAGTTGTACTATACTGAGAATTTATACAATCAACCGTAGTTTATATAATAATTGTTCAGACACACTGGTACAAGCTAATAGTTAGTACAAACTTCTTTTCACCTCCATTTTTCTTTTATAAGACTAATAAATTTATTTTTTATTGAGAATATTGAGCAGCCCTAGCTTTTAAAGTGTTTTCCAAAGATCCGAACTAAAAATAAGTAGTAAGTTTAATAGCACAATTGAGGAAGACGGCCAAAAAATACAGTGTAAAACTAATATAATATCAGCAACATTCTTCCTGACCATTTTCACAACAATCTACATACACCGTGGGTCGAGGTAAACATCCGACCATTGATGTCACCTCATTGGTGTCACAACACTCAACAATCATTCAATTTTGCTAGAAAGATTCGAAAATCCTCTGATGACAACAAATGACCCCGCTACATGCGTCAAAATAAGTAAAAAATTAAGCGAACAAGTCACTAGAAGATTCATAAATCTAAATTTAACTAGCAAAAACGTTACAAAAAAAATCGCCTTCTATACTGGAAACATGTTTTGCATACCTTGTAAACACTTATGTACCAGGTGCCTGGAAAACAAGATTCTGTATTTCGAAGTGCAGAACTGGTGGCATGAAAACGGCAAAAATCATAAAACTTGAATGATTGGTATAAAATGTCTACTAACTCTAGCAGAATTATATGTGTTATTATGGTTTTCCATATTATTCACTGTTTGTGTGCTTTTGTCACTTTTGAATTAAAATGCAATATTTGAAAATACACTGTTTTAATATGTTTATTTTTAATTTTTATTTTATTAATAATAATATAAACTTCCTTATAGTAACAATTTGAATTTGATTTTTATTTGATTGAATATCGATTTCGACTTTCGTCATCCTCAGTTCTTAAATTATTATTACAAATTTTGCTTAAACTATTGTCTTATATACTATTTCAAATGCCATTTTTTATTATTGTATCATATATTTTGTTAGTTTTAGTGTTGGTTTTATCATTTAAAATGTTGTTATTGTTTTTATGTTTATATATTTCTATTTCTTCCAGGCTGATGACTTAATATACTCACTGGACGCCGCGAGAAAACAAAAGTGGATTAAGGCTGTTGAAAACACTGATTTTTCCCATTCAAGCAGGGAAGCATGGAGTCTCCTTCGGAAACTGGGTGGCTCAAACTCAATTACTCGAGCTAACAATGAAATAAATCCAGAGGACATCGCAACTCACATAGTAAATAGGTCTCGTGCTTCTATTAATCGCCTTCATAAGAGAACAATTAAACGCAAATTAAGAGAAATGAAGTGCAATTGCTCGTCTCCATCGAAGTATGCGAACTCTTTTAGTAGCGAAGAACTAGAATCAGCTCTGTCCCAAACAAAAAACGGAAAAGCAGCTGGCTACGATGGCATTTTTCCAGAATTTCTTAAGAATGCTGGAAAAAATGTAAAACAGTGGCTAAATAAATTTTTCTCGAATGTCCTAGAAACCGGCAACCTACCAAAACATTTTAAGACTACGAAAGTGATAGCGATACTTAAGCCAGGTAAACCATCCAATGAACCAGGAAGCTATCGCCCGATTGCCCTTTTGAGCACCTGCTATAAATTGCTAGAACGGCTCATATACAATCGTATCGCACCGATATTGAATGACCAGATTCCAGTCGAACAAGCTGGTTTTCGTCCCAATCGCAGTTGCACTGACCAACTGCTCGCTCTAACATCCTATATCGGAGCTGGGTATCAAAAACAACTAAAAACAGGCGCAGTATTCATCGATCTTACTGCAGCATATGACACGGTCTGGCGAATTGGGATTATATATAAGCTGTTCAATGCAATACCTTGTAGCACCATCTCGCGTTTAATTAACAACATGCTGAGTAATCGTGTATTCAAAGTTCATCTAAATAATTCCTGCAGTAGGTCTAAAATGCTTAACAATGGTTTACCACAGGGTTCCGTCCTCGCGCCATTACTTTTTAATCTGTACATTCATGACATTCCTGACACAACATCAAAGAAATTTGGTTACGCTGATGATTGGACCCTGGCCACTCAAAACAAAGACATGGGTGCTTTGGAGGATTTGCTCTCAACTTACCTAGCGATAATGAATGACTATTTTCGAACGTGGAGTTTATCTCCCAATCTTTTTTTTTTTTTTTTTTTTTTTTTTTTTTTTTTTTTTTTTTTAACTTTCATTTTATTTATCAATAATTAAGGCTACATACAGCAAAATATAAATAATATAATGTAATATAGTTAATATAATATACTACATAAAAACAGATAATTTTTATTGATAACAATGATATCCGTGCCCTTATGTTATAAAAATAACAGTATCAGGACATGAGAGTTCCATAAGGGAGTTGCTTAAAAGTAGCTAATTTTGTATAACGATGAAAATTAAATTAAATTAATTAAAGCTATAGAAGATACAATCACTAGGAGATAAGAAATATAGTAATCAGAGGACAAGGAGCAGAAACTGAGTACAGAACAACCAAAATGACTCAAAACACTACCAAATAAAAATTGCAAGTAAAAAGTTTGAGAAACATCGATGCTCATCTGAACAGACTATTCATTTCAGTGTAGGATTTGCTAAAAATCCATACCCTGATCAGCTTGAGAAATTCCTTCAGGCTTGTGGAAGCTTAAGTACCTCTTGGTAGTTTGTTGAAAAGAAAAGGAGCCAAGTATGAGTAAAAGTGCCGAAAATGTTCTTTAAATGGCCTTGGTACAAGACAATTGATATTCCTAATATTAAGAACTAAGATATTCTGAGCTACATTCAGGTTACCACTTCGTTTATAAAAAATTTTCAACACTTTAAACCAGAGTTACGAACCGGAACCGAACCGTAAACCGAAAACCGTTATTAACCAAAATTTTGGGCTGAACCGTAACGTAACCGAAACCGTAATTTTTTATATGTAATGAACCGTAACCGGAACGAAAAAATCATTTTATTTACGGTTCATGTAAAACGGTTTGAAGTGAAAAAACAAAAAAAATATTCTAATAAAAAGATGCTCATATATTATGAGTAAAAGATTTTCATTTTGCATGTAAAATTAGCTATAGGTACTACAATTTTGGTTTCTAATCTATTCCAAAATTTATTACATTTTTTTAAAATACCATGAAACCATGCAGCAAATTTTGAGAGCTATATTGAACGGTTCCATAAAAAAGAATTTTAAATTTTAAAATGTCTTAAAATATCAGCAAAAGCTTTATGTAAACGAAATCTGCCATCAAAGTTAAGCTAAAGTAGTGTAATGACGCTTACTTCAACGTTATTAGACATGAAATTTAAACCTCAAAATATTACGGTACTATGTCTGAAAAACTTCTTACTGAAGCCTGTATCGATATTCTAGATTCAATAATTACTGAAGTTGTTTCTTTTGAATTTTTGCATAAGAATACTGAAAATCCTTGATTTTGACTTCGGAACTGAACCGGAACCGAACCGAAAACCGGAACGAAAAAATAAACCAAGGAACTAAACCGAGAACCGGAACGAAATAATAGTCGGAACGAAACCGTAAACCGAAACGGAAAACATTTCGGTTCGAAACTCTGCTTTAAACACATACATATATCTTAAGGGTAGAGCGTTTGTTCTCATAAAAAGCGGGAGAGAATGAGTTCTTCGGTTTTTATAGTATAAAATTCTAATGGCATGTTTTTGTGCACGAAAAATTGGTGCAAGGTTTGACGTATAAGTTCCACTCCAGCAAGATAGACCGTATGATAGTTTTGAATCCACTAATGCAAAATATATGGCTTTCAACACAGATTGTGGAACTAAGGATCTCATTAAATACAGCTTTCTTATGGTCAGCAGCATACATTTACAAAGATATTCAATGTGGTCGTTCCAATTAAGTTTGCTGTCCAAGTGCACACCTAAGTATCTAAATGAAGGAACCAACTCAATATTAAAACACTTGACACACGGCCCAGAATTGCAGGAATGATAAACTAGGGGTTCCTGTGTTAAAGGATATTTCTGGCTGATATTAAAGAACATGAATTTAGTTTTGTTACTTAACAACATTCTATGTGAATCAATCCATTTTTTGAGAAGTATCATGTCGGAGTTCATGTCACGTAAAATATGAGTAATTGTGAAGCCGGCATATGATAAGGCACAATCGTCAGCGAAAGCCGTTCTATCTCCCTTCAAATTAATATCAAAAAATGAGTTAAGAACAAGAGTGGACCTAAGACAGATCCTTGAGGTACTCCAATGTTAAAAGACAGCTCGGAACTATAATCCTGGCCTATTTTCATGCGTTGAGATCGGTCAGATAAGTATGATTTAAACCAACATAAGGCTATGCCACGAATACCAATAGAATGCAGTATTGTCAGAAGAATATGAAAAAAGAATATGGTCCACTGTATCAAAAGCCCTTGTAAAGTCTAAAAAAATAGCACCAGTTTTGTTACCGGTATTTAAGTTATCATGGATCGAACTTAAGAAATTCAATAGGGCATCTTCTGTTCCAATGGAACTTTGGAAACCAAATTGTTTTTTATTAATAAAACTGATACTATCCAGAAATTTAACAAGTCTGTGTTTGACCAGCTTTTCAAAGATTTTTGAAAATGTCGGTAGTAATGAAATAGGTCTGTAGTTATTTGTTGCTAATTTATCACCTTTTTTAAATAATGGTATTATTATGGCGGATTTCATATCACTGGGGAATATTCCAGATTCAAAACTAAAATTGAACAGGTAGCATAGAACATCCACAATAAGGTCCCCAACCTTCTTACAGAAGGAATTACTTATGCCAAACCTACAGATTGCTTGTTATTCAGTTTAGATATTTGGTGTAATATTTCGCATTTTGAAACAGGCTCCAGAAAAATCGAATTATTGTGAAATATGTTATGATTGTATATCAGTGGACAATCTAGATCCGCATTAGGTAAATCGCGTAAACTCTCAGTTACAATATTTTGAAAGAAAATGTTGAACTCATTAGCAATTCCTTTGGGCTCATCGATTACGCTTGTTGTATTACCCCTATAGACTTGTGTCACTGTATTTTGTTTGGGCGGTTTACATAGGATTTCATCAACAAGTTTCCATTGAGCTTTGGAATTACCCAGAGTTTGTTGAAATTGATTCTTGTAAAATTTTTCTTTAGCTTTTTTTGTCTCAGACTTCACTTTTTTTAATAAGTTCAAATAATAGAATTTGAGTCTAGCATTATTAGGAAAACGTTTAGATTTCGCATATACTAGATTTTTTGTATTAATCAAATTTAGTAGAGAGTCAGTCATCCACCGCTTTAGTTTTTTAGTTTTATTACTAGGAGCATAGGCAAACGATGAATAAGACTCAATGTTCTTATTTAGAATAGAAATAAATGCAGAATATGCGAAAGAAACGTCTGAGGCATTATAAACTTGGTTCCAATTTTCGACACTCAGAGAACTACGAATGGAATCGAAATCAATTTTTTTAAAATTGGTATTATTAGTATTGGAGCTATTTGAGGAAATATCATAAGAGATATGTAAATTAATAAATATTGCATTATGATCCGTTGGTATAAAATTTTCTGACGATGCAGAAATGTTGAAGGCATGGGAAGGATTAGTTCGGAAAAAGACATGGTCAAGACATGTCTCGCTAGGGAATCTTGTAGGCATATTCATTATTGATTCCAATCCGAGGGAAGATAATACTAGCATGTAATCAAATTTTTCCTTAGAATCCCTTAGAATATCAATGTTAAAATCACCAACTAGAATAAAATTTTTATTTTTAATTGTAGGCAAAAACTTTTTCATATCATTTAGAAATAAATTCATGTTGGAATTGTGTTGAAGTCTATACACACACAAAAACGTGTAACTCACTTCATTAAGTAAAATATCTAGTTGAATACAATCAGCTGATTGAAAGGAATGATTGGCGATTTTGAAATTACTGATTAGATTGTTGATAAGAACAGCAACCCCACCTGATCTGTATGTGTTATTACTATTTGTATGAAAGGAAAAGCTATTCAGACTATAATTACAACATTCGTAATCATAAATCCAGGTTTCGGTTAGAAAAATTATATGTGGTGTAAACGAAAGCATTTGCAAGTTTGCAGAAAAGACATCAAAGTTTTCTCTTATACTGCTTATGTTTTGAACGACTACTATTAAATCATTTTGGTTGTTCCCTATCATCTTAAATTAAATAAACAAAATTAATATACTATTTAATAATAAAAATTTATGCAAAAGCGTATAATCAAACGAATAACAAACACTATGAAAAAAATAATTTTACAATTTAACAATATGTATAACAAAAATCCCGGTACAAAATATTTCCCGAACAAGAATAAAAGAAATCAAGAATCAGCCGTTAATCAAGGTTATTTTATCAGATATTAATTAAACTGGAAATAATTTAGTGGCTGAGATATGACCCTTTTGAACTTATATTAAAAATAGAAAAATACAAATTTGTTGAAAATAATACCTGAAGTTGCTGTTTTAGATAATTGTTCGTTAAAATAAAATAACTTGCAAATAGAAATTTATATACGACCCTTAGAACTTGAAGCTAGAGATGATAAACCAGATCCGCTGCGGAGGTTTTTTGGTGATAATCTGACACTATCATTCGTATTGTTGGAAGCGGAATTGACATCTAAATGTTGCAAACAGGAGAGATCATCTAAGTGGCGAATTATTTTTTCTGGATCGTCAGGTTTGATGATTATTATAACACGTCCGTTTTTAGTTTTAACTTTATTGAGTTTATTAGTTTTTTGAAGATCTTTTGCTTTTTTGAAAATGGCTGCATTTGATTTGGTGAGAACATCATTACAGTAAATGCGAGTATTAGCTTGTAACCCAATATCATTTAGTTTTAGCTGTTTGAACAATAAATATTTTTTAAAGAAGTGCGATTTAAAAGACTTGTTGTTAAATCGAACAATTATTGAAGGTGATGCAGATCCTTTGTATTTTGGATTAGTTTTTAGTCGGTAAATGGCCCAAATAGCTTTCTCATGGCTTTCAAATTTTATTGCCATTGATATTTTTGAGAAAACAGAAAAAAGATCTGTGCATTCTGCCGGTATGTTAGTAATAAACAAGTCACAAGCGTGTTGTTCTCTTTCCAGATAATCGATGCGATCATCCAGTTTATTTAGTGTGGAAGAAAATTCGCTAACCTGGTTTACAATTTCCGTTATATGCTTTTTGATTTCACCCAATGTACTTTGAAAATCAGTATCCCTGTTTTCCATAGCTTGTAGTTTGGTATTAATAGAATGAATACATTCATTAAATTTGTCAAGTTTGACAGCGGACATTTTTAAATGATTTTATATAATACTTTTTCTTTAATATTTTAATCTGACGTTTCGCTTACTGAAACTCTTGTAACTTTGTATACAGAATAATTTAATTTGAAGAAGAGATAGTTGAAAACCAAGTATGTACACAAATTTTAAAACACACCAAATGTTAAAACAATTTAATATAAACTTCAGACAACTTTAACTTGCAACAACTATTGTATTTATTTATTTATTTATTTATTTGGTACGGGAGAGATTAATTCAACTTTATTCAACCAACGCCATGTTGAAACTGAAATCTAAGTAAAACCGAGAGCTCCTGTTTCCACTTAAACAACAAACTGGCAAAACACGAACTATCAGTGTTATTTAACGGCACTGTAATTAAATACAATCAACAGCCAAAGTACCTGGGCATTACTCTCGATAGAACTCTTTCTTTTAAACTCCACCTAGAAAATAGGTCACAAAAACTTAAAACGAGAAACAATATATTGCACAAACTGGCAGGCTCTACATGGGGTGCTACTCCAGCTACCCTCCGAACAACTGCTCTAAGTCTGGTTTACTCAGTGGCTGAGTATGGCGCACCAGTCTGGTTGAATAGCACACATACTCAAAAAGTTGACTGCCAGCTGCATGCTACGATGCGTACTATAAGTGGTACTATCAGATCCACCCCTTTACCTTGACTCCCTGTGTTAAGCAATATCGCTCCACCTGCACTCAGACGCTCGCATGCTCTTATGCGTGAACATAAAAAGGTAACCAACAACACCACGTTACCCTTGCACGAATATTACGGTGACCACACTCGTTGTCGATTGAAGTCAAGAAAGCCTCCACATAAAACTGCCAGCAACCTGCTGGCAACTGATTTTAATATCTTGGATGCCTGGGACACCTCCTGGCAACATTACAACACAACTGGACTTTCTATTACTAACCCGACTTCTACCCAACCTGGTTTCGATTTGCCACGTCATACCTGGACTACATTAAACCGAATAAGAACGAATCATGGACGTTGTGCTGATTCTTTCTACAAGTGGGGCATTTCAGAGTCCCCTGAGTGTGACTGCGGCGCTCCACAACAAACTATAAAACACATTGCAACTGTGTGTCCAATTCGACGTTACAATGGCCACATCTCAGACATCCATTTGGCAACTCCCGATGTAGTAGCATGGATAGACTCGCTCGATGTAAACATCTAATGTTCAAATATACTGCCCAATGTTCAAATATTTTACTTTTTAATTTACTTAAAAGACACGCAATCAAATCGATTGTAAGTGCATTTAATGTGTATCCATGTATTGTTTTAGGTAGATTTCATAGAAGAGTCTACCTATTTTTAAGTTTAATTTTTTAATGTGTCACAAAAAAAAACCATACGCTAAATAAATATTTCTTCCAATCTATCTAGATGTTGTCCTTTTCTTTTTTTATGTAATATGGTTAAATTTGTGTTGATATTGGTGTATTTGTGTTTTTCTTTTTTTAAATGTTGGGCGTATCTGGATTTTGGATCACTTTTATTAATTTCACTGGTGTGTTCAATAAATCTTTTTGTGAAGGGCCGCCCCGTTTGATCTATATAAAATTTAATGCATTCATCACATGCAATTTCATAAACACCTGTGTCTAAGGTTTGGGTTTTTTGGTTTTTAGGTAATTTTCTATTTTATTTTTGTTTTTGTAAGCTTCAATATATCCATATTTTTTTAACGTTTTTTGCATTATTTTGAATGTTATTTTATTACATGTAACGTCTATGTATTTTTGCTTGCTAACTTTTCTTCATTCCTCAATGTTGTTTGGGTTTGCAAAAATTTCTTGTTTTATGTTTTCTATTTAATGTGTCAATTATTTCGTTTTTATATCCGTTTTTACTGTCTATGTATTTATGTTATTCTGTACAGACTCTGTACAGAGAAAAGCAATACGGTTGATTGGTAATACCGAACTAACGGACCAGCTTGATTCACTCCAGCACAGAAGAAATGTGGCTGAATTGTCAATCTACCATAAATATAACTTTAGCGAATTCTCCTCTAAGGAAATTCAAAATATCCTTCCATCGTTTGCGCAGTATAATCGACAAACAAGAGTTGCCGAGTTATCCCATCCATTTGTTGTACAAATACCTCGTTGTAGAACTGTGTCCTTCCAAAACGACTATTTTAATAGAGTGGCCAAATTATGGAACTCATTGCCTTCCTCTGTATTTCCCGATGAATTTTCCCCTCAGATATTTAAAGAAAACGTCCATCATCATTTAAAAAAATTAGTATAGTTATCCCTATATCCCCATTCCTTCCATTTTCCTCATCTCCTTCCTTTATAGTTGACATGGTATCTTCGGATATTCAAAGAGTCTAAATAATGAATATTTCATATTTAGTGTGCTAAACATGTCTAACTAATTAATAAAAAAAAAAAATTTAATTCGTCTTGATAATTTTCTGCATTCATTGGTATATTGTTCAATCTATTGATCATGTGGCTGTATGCAGCTAGTTTATGTTGGTATGGATGATGTGATTTAATATTTATTTTAAATTTCTTGGATTTATCAATCAAAAATGTAGATTAAAAACACACATTCAAAATATTCCGAAAACCACACCAAACGGATCAAACAATAAATATTAAATCACATCATCCATACTAACATAAACTAGCTGCATACAACCACATGACCAATAGATTGAACAATATACCAATGAATGCAGAAAATTATCAAGACGAATTAAATAACATAAATACATAGCCAGTAAAAACGGATATAAAAACGAAATAATTGACACATTAAATAGAAAACATAACAACAAGAAATTTTTGCAAACCCAAACAACATTGAGGAATGAAGAAAACTTAGCAGGCAAAAAATACATAGGCGTAACATGTAATAAAACAAAATTCAAAATAATGCAAAAAACTTTAAAAAATATGGATATATTGCAGCTTACAAAAACAAAAATAAAATAGCAAATTACCTAAAAACCAAAAACACCCAAACCTTAGACACAGGAGTTTATAAAATTGCCTGTGATAACTGCAGTAAATTTTATATAGGTCAAACGGTGCGGTAATTCATAAAAAGATTTATTGAACACACCAGTGAAATTAATAAAAGTGATCCAAAATCCAGATATTCCCAACATTTACAAATAGAAAAACACAAATACACCAATATCAACACAAATTTAACCATATTACATAAAAAAAGAAAAACATTCATAAAAAAGAAATAGAAATACATAAACATAAGAACAATAACAACATTTTAAATAATAAAATCAACACTAAGACTAACAAAATACATCACATAATAATAAAAAATAGCAGTTGAAAGACAATAATTTAAGCAAAAATTATAATATAATTTAAGAACTGAGGATGACGAAAGTCGAAATCGATATTCAATCAAATAAAATCAAATTTAAATTGTTACTATATGGAAGTTTATATTAAATTATTAATAAAAAAAAATTAAAAATAAACATATTAAAAAAGCATATTTTTAAATATTGCATTCTAGCAGAATTGACTGTGAAATGGTTAAACAACAATAAATGGAAAAAATTATTGATAAAACATTCGGGAAATGTGGCTCCAAAAGAGGAGCTAAGCCTTTAAATAAAAAAAAAAAAGACATAACATTCTTAAGCGGTATTGAGAGCATAAAATTTCTCGCAAAACGAGGCCTTCTTTTCTTGACGATGACAAACCACTTGGATCCACAATTTTAGGCATTATCGATATCATAGCAAAGACATCCGAGAGTACAACATATCTGTTCAAAACAACTTGTAAAGAGTTATTCAAATTATGGATCAAATGATAGAGTAAAAAATTATCGCAGTAGTTAAAAGTGCAAAATGCGTTTCAATAAGTGTAGACTGAGGTAGCTATTTTGCAAGTTGTCCAGTTACTTAAATAATACGACCGGGATGCCGGGAAAGTTAACGGTAGGCCGGTTGCTTTTGAGGCCAGTGAGGACAGCAAATAAAATTTAAATACAAAAAATATCCATAAACATTTTACTTAATTCTCATACTAAACAAAAGTATAAATCTATTATTATAACACACTTTACACATAACACATTCAACAAAAACCAGGACGTTACTCAAAAAGATCAGTGCTCAGTTGTTGTGCGATACGTTAAAGGTAAAATTTATGAACGTGTAATCGAAGCGTTGAATTGCACTTCGTCTACCGAACATGGGATGCACAATCTCGTTTCTGATTTGATCAAAAATAGCAATTTGGACATGTAAATTGTATTGGCAATTCAACAGAAAGACTGCCAACATGCGAGGACAGTACAACAGATTCAATTTCAAACTTATATCCATTTATAGTAGTGACTGTAATATGTTTCTCATATTTTCTTTTTACTTTTTGAAATTATCAAACCCATCAAAAATTCTTCATACTTGAGTGACAAATAATTTTATAAATATCACATGAAATCTTTATTAAATCCAAATCTACATGTGATTTTCACTTGATGGCGTTTATGACAATTTGAGCAACAAAACAATTCAAAACAAAAAATACAACGAACCTCTTATGATAAAAATGTTTCGCATTTGAATTAATAATTTTACTACTTATTTCTCAATCGATAAACCACAAAAATTATAAAAAAGAAACTTCCACAATGTATTCTATTTGATTTTTTTTTTCAATTACCAAAGTAATATTAAATTACAAAAGTTGGACGACACCACAATATCTTTCGATTTCAGCTTACATAACAACCAAGATTGAACAGTTGATCTATTATTTATAGCAAGATTCTTTGCTACATTTTTTGCAAGTCGGTTTCTATACATCATCTCAATAAACAAATTCTCTACAACTACAGACAATAATTCTACCTTCATATATTTGAACAACGTGTTATATCTTCGTGTAATACTATGACTAAGTTTTACAAAAAAAAAATGTTTATCATTTATGTAAACAGAAACATGCATTATTAATTGATATTGTGTTACGCAGCAAAGCAATTAACTAAAAAAATGTTATAAGTTTGTTGAAAATCAAAGACCGGAACCGAAATAAAATAGCAAATTAAAAAAAAAAATTAGTGCATTTCTTTAAATATGAGTATTCTATTTTAGAGTAAAAATCGAAATTGACCGTCGTTACAGGTTTTTATAAGTTTTTTTACGAAGCAAATTCAAAATGTACGTTACTTGTATCGTACCAGTAAAAATTCCTTAGTTTTACTAGTACGATTTATGCGGCTATGGTAATACAAGGATTTAATTTGCTTATAAATGTTTTTATTGGTGACAAAAATGGAATTATTTTCTTAATAGTGGATAAGTTTGAACTGTATATTTTCAATTACTTGTATTTAAGTATACATATTTTAAAACAATGCAGCGTACACGCTAATAGGGAAAATGGGATGAACAAAAAGTGCGTAAAGCACTTCTGGAATTTACAATAAATTAATAGTACAGCATCCTACATCGATTAATAGTACATCATCCCAACAATTATACGTGATCTGAATAAATAATATACTGGAAAGACAAAAAAACTTTGAATGTTTAACCACAACAATTAGACGTGATCTGAATAAATAATATACTGGAAAGACAAAAAAGCTTTGAATGTTTAACCATTTTCTATTCAACTGGAATCTTTAACTCGTGAACAATTATTTTTGGAATTGGTATAAACTACGTTTGATGATTGGCTTTTGAGCTAAACGAAGCAAATAAAATAAAACACAACTGCCACAAAATGCTCGCTCTCAACATAAACAGGGAAGTGGGTGTTATTTGTACCTAAAAAGCTGACAGCACCTAATTTTTTGCAAGTACGAGAAAAGAGAAAAAAAGTATAAAAATGATCAAATATTAATATCGCTAGAAAATTTGGAAAAAATAGTAGATTATAAACTAATGGAAAGAAGTGCATGTTTCTCCCGAGGTGTATTTGGAGTCCGAGAGCGGAGCCTGAAGTCTTCATATCACTGAGTGAGATGATATGCTCTCTTCTGAGGCGTATATACTATTTTTTCCACAACTTCAATTTGATTATGATATTTAAAACTAAATCTAATCATTTTAAGAACACAAAGATTATAATTTTCATTTTAGTAGGCGGTTTTTCTAAAAATTTATTTGAATTTAACTTAAATATTCCTGTTTTCTGATTCCTAGGGAGTAAAATATACAATCCGCTCCGAATTAGAATACGGAATTGTACTTTGTACTCGTGCAAAAATAGCTATTTATGTATTAAGCACGTAAAGTATGTCTTTTCCGCTTGAGTGAAATTGTTGCTTGAGGCGTTAGCCGAGAGAAACAATCACTCGAAAGCAAAAAAGGTACTTAAAGCCCGAATTGCATACAAGATTTTTTGTACGAGTAAGATTCTGAATTATTTGCATAAATAAAAATTCATATATTTACGCAAAATAGTAAAATATTTTTTAGAAAATTTTACGAACAATTTTTGAATCGTAAAAGTGCGTTTTACGGTTAACTCGTACAAAAACTAATTTTGGAATTAGTTATCTATCGAATAAAATATAAAAATCGGTACGATTTAGGCAAATTCTCCTACAAATTGTTATTTGCCACCGTATCGCGGCTTGGACTTTTATGAAAAACACACACCCACAAAAAAAACACGATTGGATTCGAAAATCTCTTATCTGCCGGCTAGTTTAGCCTATCATTCTAAAAAAAAACAAAAAAGAAATTCTGACTATAATATAAAAAAGAAACTTATCTTATAAATGTTGGATAGAAGAGAATTCTATATGCAATTAGATGAATCCATACAGTAATACCATATCATAATAACAGGAACAATCTCATAAATCTTCAATGATGGGTTGAAACAATTTAACTGCAGTCCATATATGTGTCAATAACACTAGTTTACAAGAAAAATCTCCCGAAATAAAACCCAACTTTTCTTATAGATTTGAACCTCCTGAACACGAATATCATATTCATTTTTTTTTGTTTAGCTCTTGTTTTTGAGATATTCACGAAAAACCAATTTTTTTGGTGATCAAAAATGTTGTTTCGGTTTTCGGGTCTCATACTTTACAAAACCAACAAATTAAATATATTAATGAAACACGTGCATAGTTAATATACCAACAAACATTTTGAGCTATATTTTGTAAAAATCTATTAAGGATTCTGGAAGTGACAGTCGAAAAAAGTTGAAAAAATACGAAAAATTCACGTTTTTTTTTAATTTTTTCATTTTTAACGCCATAAATTTTGAACAAACAAAGACACTAATTTTTTTAATTTCTTGGAGCCTATAGTAACTTCAATTTTCTTTCTTTTAAGTTAAAAGTAACGAATATTGGTGCAGCTTGCACCAAGTTATTCAAATTTTCCCAAAGAAAGTCAAAACTCAAAATTTGGGAAAAATAATGTTTTACTTAATTTATTGTGCCATAAATAATAATTTTATAAGTTCAGTCGTTGTCAAACATCAGTAAAGAATTATTTTCAAATAGTAAAGTATAATTTCCATTTTTGTTTTCGAAGTTGGGAATTGGATCGATATGAGACGTATATAGAAAAATATAAACAAAAGATAATGAATTAAGAGGAGAGGCACAACATCATAACATCAGAACTATTTAAGTTACTTCAAGCACCATAAAGTTAAGCCCCTATTTATGTCTATTAACACCTCTAAGGTTTGTTTCTTTTCTTTTTTCTCTTTTTTTTTGTTTTTTGATAATGTAAATTTTTTTCTATCATCGCCCACCTTGTGTTACTCCTTACGTTTATGATCATTTTAAGTTTAATTTAAGAAAGCAATTACTTCTCCTTTTTAATAGTTTTTCGGTTTTCCCAACTTTTGTTTAACTAGTTTAAAGAGATTTCTTTTTAAGTAGATAATTGTCGTATGATAAGTTGCAAATATAATCTCTCTGAGGATAAATTTAATTCCAAACATTCAAGTGAAAATAATAATTAAAAAAGAAAAGTGTTACAAATATAAATTTTAAATAGTATATTGTTTTTAAAAATCAATACATCAATAGTGATAGCTGCCTTTTAAAGCAAAATAAATTGTTAGTAAAGTGTAAAATCAAGTTTATTTTAAATGGCGTCGTCAAGAAGTTTCAAGTGTAAAAATAGCACAAATTCGTTTTGTTTTATTTGTGGAAGTTACATAATACATACTGCTAAATCACCCCATTTTATAAGAACTGCCTGTCTTCATTACTAACTGATATTTTCCAACTCCTAAAATAAATCCGAGGTGGAAGGAGCTAGATTATGTCCAAAAACTTCACAAAAAAAAATTTCAATTTCGAGAAAAATCATATACAAATAAAATACAACTTTTGTCAAAAAAGGACATTTCATAATCAACAAACTCATATTTTCCAACTCCTAAAATAAATCAGAGGTGAGAGGAGCTAGATCATGTCAAAAAACTTCACAAAAAAATCTCAATTTCGAGAAAAATCATATACAAATAAAATACAACTTTTGTCAAAAAAAGACATTTCATAATCAACTAACTGATATTTTCCAACTCCTAAAATAAGCCCGAGGTAGGAGGAGCTAGATCTACTACGAAAACTACTTATATATAAATCAATTATGTTTCAGAATTTAAATTATCCTTAAAGTTAAATTTTTATTCCAAATTTTGAATTTTGACTTTCTTTGGAAAAATTTGAATAACTTGGTGCAAACTGCACCAATATTTGTATCTTTTAGCTTAAAAGAAAGAAAATTAAAATTACTATAGGTTCCAAGAAATTAAAAAAAATTAGTGTCTTTATTTGTTCAAAATTTATGGTGTTGAAAATGGAAAAATTTGAAAAAAATGTGAATTTTTCGTATTTTTTCAACTTTTTTCGACTGTAACTTCCAGAATCCTTAATGGATTTTTACAAACTATAGCTCAAAATATTTGTTGGCGTATTTACTATGCATACGTTTCATTAATATATTTTATTTGTTTGTTTTGTAAAATATGAGACCCAAAAACCGAAACAACATTTTTGATCACCAAAAAAATTGGTTTTTCGTGAATATCTAAAAAACAAGAGCTAACCAAAAAAAAACGAATATGATATTCATGTTCAGGAGGTTCAAATCCATAAGAAAAGTTGGGTTTCATTCAGGGAGACAAAAAAAGTTCAAAATTTGTAAACTAGTGTAATAATTCTTCAATGGTAAATAATTTGTCAATATTAATCTGCTTATTTTGATGAAATAATGAGTCCCATATGCAAGACAACGATTAATTAATACAGCTACATAATAATAATTCCATTTGCAGACAATTGTAAACAATCTCCATAAATTCTCAAATGTTGAGATCCAAATAATTTTATAACGGTTGCTAACTCTGAAGTTCCATTATCAGCCGGTCCAAACGGTTTATTATAATATCCGAAGTATCCTGAATTTCTCAAAAATTTAGAAACAAAATTTTCCACCACTATTTAATTATTCGGAATTTTTAGGTAGATTTCATATAAAAATCTACCTATTGCAATGGGCTTCATCTCGGAATTTCGGAAAAATTTTTGTGCCAAACGACTATATATGATAAGCGGAGAAGAAAAAACAAAAAAAAAAAATTATATATATATATATATATATATATATATATATATATATATATATATATATATATATATATATATATATATATATATATATATATATATATATATATATATATATATATATATATATATATATATATATATATATATATATATATATATATATATATATATATATTAGACTGGTCGTTAAAAACTTAATTTTTCGAGACGCCCCCTAGAAAAATTCTTTGTGGTCAAAAAACCACAACGGCATTATTTTTTTTTTTTTTAAGTCAAAAGAACACGTGCCGCAAAATCATCGAAGTTTATTTTTTGATAAAATTGTTAATATCTCATAAAATATGCAGATGTCAAAAAAAATCTCGGAATCATTTTTGCAGGAAATTTAATTCTCTACAAAAAAGGTTCAAGTCATTTTTTTCCTAAAACCTATATTTCTGATGATATTTTGAAATAAAACTTGAAATTCTTCGAAACTCGTAAAACCAAATGATGAAAATTTCGACGAAAAAGTACTAATTTTGATTTTTTTTGTCACGATTATTTTTTTATACATTTCATTCTATAGCATAAGAAAAAAATTAGGACATCTTTATTTTTTATGTTTTTTAAAAATTACGAAAACTTACAAGTTCATTTTCAAAATATCATGAGAACTATACGTTTTCGGGAAAAAATGACATGCACCTTTTTTGTAGAAAATTAAATTTCCTACAAAAATGGTTATGTGATTTTTTTTGACATCTGCATATTTTATGAGATATGTGAAAAAACCTACGAATTTTTCAAAAAATCAACTTCGTCGATTTTGCGGCACGTGTTCTTTTGATTTAAAAAAAAAAAAAATAATGCCGTTGTGGTTTTTTGACCACAAAGAATTTTTCTAGGGGGCGTCTCGGAAAATTTAGTTTTTAACGACCAGTCTAATATATATATATATATATATATATATATATATATATATATATATATATATATATATATATATCAACTTTTCTTTAATTTTTTGACTTGACATTTTTAACTTTGTTTTCCTAAAATTCTTTCTTTTTTCAATGTAAGTTTATTAAATTTATCTTGTTATTTTTTGAATATTTTATATCTGTTTTATGGCTATATTATTACTTCTTTATAGATTAACTTGAAAATGCCTTTGTGGGGAAATATTGTTAGTTAAAATAAAGAATTTAAAACAATTTTATAATTTAATATTATTTCAATATTTATTACACCAAGAGTGGCTGAAAAAAGGTGCAAGTGATACATTTAAATTTATATATTATATATATATATATATATATATATATATATATATATATATATATATATATATATATATATATATATATATATATATATATATATATATATATATATATATATATATATATATATATATATATATATATATATATATATATATATATATATATATATATATATATATATATATATATATATATATATATATATATGTATTTTTTTTTTTTTTTTTTAACGGCGTTCATGCTCCATGTAGGAGCGTTGCCAGGCTAATCAGCTTCGAATATTCACCACGGTCATTCGCAACAGCGACATAATTACCATGGCAGCCGATTTTTTTAAGGTCGTTTATTACGTCAGTCTCCCATTGTAGTCGTGGTCTTCCTCGCGGTCTACCACTCCCTGGGGTACTAACGTACATTTTTCTAATCATTCCAGACTGTGAATCGGCTCGTAGAACATGCCCAAACCAAGCAATCCTATTAGAACGGATACAACCTATTATATCAGGACCCTCAAGAAGGTCTCTGATCTCAAAGTTATACCGGGTTCTATACTCTCCATCGTCTGTCTTAAGTGTACCAAAAATGTAGCGTAGGATCTTACGCTCAAATACAGATAAATGCGATTCGTCATTTTGTGTAAGGGTCCACGTTTGTGACCCATACATCACAACCGGTCTAATCAATGTCTTGTATAACTTGAGCTTGGTGTTAGTTGATACATACGGTGATCCAAGGAGAGGTTTGATTGAGTAGAAAGTTCGATTACCTGCAGCGATTCGAGCTTTTATATCTGTAAGTATGCTGTTGTTTGAGTCAAGCATTGATCCCAAATATTTAAAAGATTCAACTCCCTCAATTCGTTCATCGCCGCACATCAAATCTTTCTTCTCAGACTCTCTTGAAACATTCATATGTTTGGTTTTATTGTAGTTAATTTGAAGACCAATTTTTCTAGCTCCACTCTCAAGCGACTTAAAAGTCTCACTCATAACAGTTTCACTTCGGCCGAGGATGACAACATCATCAGCGTATGCAATCATCTGTACTGAGTTTATTGACAAGATATTGTTGTTAGTCGGCAGTTTCTTTTGACGGCACACATATTCCAAGGCTAAATTAAAAAGTATAGGAGAGATAGCATCACCTTGTCTTAAGCCGGAGTCGACTTTAAAAAACCTTGATATTTCGTTCTCTACTCGTACACAGCATTGAGAGTTCTGTACTGTCATTTTGCATAGTGATACCAGTTTACCAGGAATTCCCATTGACACCAGAGCAGACCATAGAGTCTCTCGTTCGAGAGAGTCGTAGGCCTGTCTGAAATCAATGAAGAGTTGGTGCACTGGTATGTTGAACTCTCGGCACTTTTCCAAAATCATCCTTATCGAGAAAAGTGCATCGGTGGTACCTCGGCCCCGCCGGTAACCACACTGATATTCTCCAAACAGTTGTTCAGCAAAAGGATTGATTTTGGATAGCAAAATGTAAGAAAAGATCTTATATGCTGTGCAGAGTAGAGCGATTCCTCTGTAGTTTGCACATTGTAGGCGATTACCTTTTTTATGGATTGGTATCAGCATAGCTGTGTTCCAGTCCTGTGGCATGGCTTCAGTCCTCCATATCATTTGAACAAGTTCAAACAATCTTAAGGATAGAGTTTCACCACCATGTACAATCATTTCGGATGTTATATCGTCGATACCAGGTGCTTTATTGCATTTTAATTTTGACAGCACCGCATCGAATTCCTCTTTGGTGGGTTCGTCTACATGTACCTTTGATGCACGAATAAGCTTTGCTCGTCGCCCGACTTGTTTCTAGTCACTTAATTTGAGAAGATTCTCAAAATAAGCGGCCCAAGTGTCTAAAATATTTTTAAGGTCTACTTGTAGCTCCCCATCTTCCTTTTGAATAGCAGTCGATCTAGTTTGAGGGCCCTTCTTTAAGGTTTTAACCTGTTGAAAGAAGTTACGCGATTGATGTTCCTTATTGAAGCTTTCAATCTCCTCACACTTTCTCTTCCACCATTCTCTCTTCGTTCGTCTACATAACTTTGTAACGGCTTGTCTTGCCAGTTTATAGTTCTCCTTCGTGGACCTGGTGTTGCGTCCTTGCATACATTTCAGATAGCAATCTCTTTTGTGTTGAATAGCGTCAAGACATGCTTGATCCATCCATGGCTTCTGGGAGTGGTTTTGTGGTCGTCCAAGTATTCCCTCAGCAGCGCTTAAAACAGCATCTTTGAGCAAATACCATGACTTATCGACGTCTCCATTAATGGTTTCTGATTTCTCTAATGTTTCGGCAATATGGTTTTGATATTTCTCTTCTGTTTCTGCATTCTTTAGTGATGAGATGTTAAATCGTTTCCGTTGATTGAATTTCGGAATGCTTGGGTGTGGGAAGTGGAACCTTATTTTAGCACATACAAGAAAGTGGTCACTTCCAATGTATGCACCTCTAAAGGATCGCACATCCAGAACACTCGAAAAGAAACGTGCTGTAACTAGAACGTGATCAATTTGATTTCGAGTGTTTCCATTCGGTGAGACCCATGTCTGCTTATGAATCGATCGGTGCGGAAAGAAAGTACTGGCAATTCTCAAATTATTTGATAATGCAAACTCAGTCATTCTCTCACCATTATCATTCGAATTCAAATGCAGACTGTTGGGGCCCACCACATTTCCATAAGAGATATCTCTTCCAACCTGCCCATTAAAGTCACCAAGAACCATAGTGAAGTCGCGTGTTGGTGTTTGTTTCATAACCTCTTCCAGCGCTATGTAGAAATTATCCTTCTCGTCGACGGTCTTAGCTTCAGTAGGTGCATGCACGGCAATAAGAGAAATATTGTTATATGTACCACGTACACGTAGGTAGCAAATCCTCTCACTGACCGGGATGAATTTCATCACGGCTTCTTGTATACGTGCACCAACAAGAAAGCCAGTTCCAAATTCTCTTCGAGAAGGATGACCACTACAGTATAGAGAGTGACTATCCAAATCTTGTTTTCCGATTATTGGCTGTCTAATTTCTTGCAGAGCTATGATATCCATCCCATACCTCTCAGCCTCTGTTTCTAGACTTATAAGAGCATCAGGAGCGCTTAGGCTGCGCACGTTCCACGTTCCGATTCGGTAGTCTGGTCCTTTTTCACGTCCAGGTAAAATTCTGTTTTTGTCCGGGTCTGTTTTTCTTTTCTGATTTCCAAATTTAACAAATAATTTTTTTTTCCGGGGTTAGGGTGTTAACCTTAGGCCCAACCCAAATTGTTGTGAATAGGTCCGTTCTGCATCTTAAGGTTACCAGAAACAACCTTTTGACACGTTTATATAGCGAGCCGCTTGATCCAAGACAGACGCCCACTTCAAGCCGCCCCTAACATGGAGAACAGACGCTTGAGTCGCATTGGTTTTAAGGCGCCAATTCGCCATGAAGTACCATGATTGACTAAGCAGTTTTTACCCTGCTTGTTTCCGGTACACCAACCTAGTTCTGTCAGCATTAACCAGGCAGCACGGCGTGGACGTCGAATTTCGGATTTCGCTACCCTATATATATATATATATATATAAACGATATGAGATATAACGAAAACGACCGGCACTCTCACGGTCGCATTTGTTGAGGTAGATCAAAAAAACTTTCTGTACTTGTGTGTTCTAATAATATCTTGGACAAGTTCGTGAATCAGCAAAATCCAACACGTGGTTAAGAAACTAGAGGCTTTTTTCTGAAAAAATTTGATTTTTTAAAACCGTTATAACGGCCGTTTGGATACCAATATTTCAAAAAATTTAACAAATTTAAAATTTTTGGAATCTTTTTTATCAATTTGTTTTAAAAATAGACCACTGCAGTTAGAGGTTCCTGAGTGAGCGGCTCCAACAAAAAAATTTGCAAAAAATTTTTTTTTTTTAAAACCACCGGCACTCTCACGGTCGCATTTATAAGGCCAGATCAAAAAACCTTTTCTAAAAATGTGCGATTTATTAATATCTTGGACAAGTTCGTAAATCAGCCTAATCCAACACTTGGTTAAGAAACTAGAAGTTTTATACTAGAAAAAAACTCTGTTTTTTAGATCCGTTATAACGGCCGTTTGGTTTCTAATATTTTTAAAAACTTCATAAATTTAGAATCTTTGAAACCTTTTTGATCAGTTTCTTTCAAAAAAAAGACCTCTGCAGTTGGAGGTTTCTGAGTGAGCGGCTCCAACAAAAAAGCTTGTAAAACACAAAATGCGTTTGAATCAACCGGCGCTCTCACGGTTGCATTTGTGGAGCCAGATCAAAACACCTTTCCTAAAAATGTGTGATTTATTAATATCTTAGACAAGTTCGTAAATCAGAAAAATCTGACACATGGTTAAGGAACTATAGGCTTTATACTAGAAAAAAAAGTAGTTTTTTTAATCCGTTATAACGGCCGTTTAGATACTAATATTTTTAAAATCTTCATAAATTTAAAATCTGTAGAAACATTTTAATTTGTTTCTTATAAATATAAACCTCTGCAGTTAGAGGTTTTTGACTTGTTGGCTTTAACAAAAAAGCTTGCAACAATCCCAACTACAATTTCCAAAAACCTTATAACAGTCAACGTCAACCTTATAACAGTCAAAAAAATAAAAGATTTGAATAGAAGAAATTAATTTTTTTTTCTTAGAAATAAACTATTTTGATATTTTGCAGTAATTGCACGACATATGATATAGAGTAGGTTTGTGTCATAAATTGTCACACACATGTTCTGTGGTAGATTTGATATTTGTTTGTTGCAAAATTGGATAGATATAATTTTGCTTGTAGGTAGCTAATTATCTTTTTAAAATTTGTTCGATATCTGTTTGAAATTAGTTTGTTTTGTTTAAACTAATCTGATACATCAGATTCTACTGGCACACAAAACTGTCAGATCTCGAAATCTACCTATTTCTAGCGGATATACGTGCCGCTTGGACTTTTTTTTAAAAATTTAATTGTTCGACTTCACCAACAAAAGTTCAAGTAAGACATATATCACTATAGCATAGACGAATGTAACATTAATTAGGGTGTTCTTAGGGGTGATAGAAATACCACTAGTCTAGTTTAGATATTTTAAAAAAACAACTCCCTGTTGAATGAGAAATTTAATGTAGAAAATATGGCGGACAATATATGACTTTGCACTTCAACCAAAGCTCACGGAAACGAGGTATTTTTCGTATTCAAATAACTCAATCAATTCTTCACTAATTCTTTTAAATTTATAACAATTATATTTCAGATGTTTGAAATTATTTATCAAAGAACACGTTTAATTAATTCAGTAAATTATTTGTGATGTAACATCACCCCGATGGAAAATCTCCCATCAAGAATAATATAAGAACTGAATCTAAAAAATTATGTTGCAAATTATGAAACTTTTTGCAATCCATACAATTTTAGAGCGATCTAGTTTCGAACCAATGAGAAAATTTTTAAACTTTAAAAAAGTTTATCATTCTCATCAGGGCTAGCCGACTAGATAAACTCTACCAAAAAATGTTAACGCTAATGATTATAAACCAAAAATTAGGTTACAACTGTAGCGAAGTGTAAAAACAAAAAATTTACAGAAAGAACACATTTGTTATATATTTAATGAACTTTAATCACAAATTAGATTTAAATTTGAACAATGTTACACGTCTTGAGTTGGCCATTAGACAAACAAAACTTCGAATTTTTTTTATTATTATCCCCAATGTGATTTCTGACACATCACATTTTTAGCAACAAAAAAACAAAATGAAGCAAAATTGAGCAAACAAATGAGTTCCTTTATCTATTTGTTGTGATATTCGAATTTGAAGTTGTTCGGTATGATTTGAAAAAAACTGTTAAACTATTATGATTGTAAAAATGAAATGGAATATGGAAATATTTTTGATGAATGTAAAAGAGAATAGAAATTGGTTCTAATATTATTATTGCGAATATAATCGACGTTACAAAATGAATTGAGTGATCTTTTAGACTCAGACTCGGAGTTCGTTAGCGCAGGTGTAATGTGTATGTCAAAAATTAATTACTGAAATTGTATTGCATGTGTTTATAATTTATTGTCAAAATATTATTTATATAGAGCAATTCCACGTCACCGCAACATCGATGTTCCCGACCACCTCTGATTTCGATGAAATTTCATAGACAGATAGCCAATGACAAAATAAAAATACCAGTTCTTTCGAAAAATGAAAGTTCGCTCTGATGATGACACAGGGTGGCGGCAAAATTTTACGGGTTGGCGAAACATTAGTATCTTTGGCTGACGATTGCTAACGATTGACTAGACCGATTTAAGTCATTTATAGCTCATTAGAAAGGTAATTGATAAACCTTGTAAAAAAATGTTTTTTAATTTTTTGTAATTTTTTAAAACTGTGTTAAACTTAAATAATATTTTCAAAGATGGCGCTGTTGAGGGTATCCTCACTTTTAGCACATTATTTTTCCACGAAAAAAATGTTTAATTAGTTCGTAATGTAAAACGAAAGTTTCTCAATGCCATGATTTCTCGTTTTGAAAATAAAATTCTTACAAAATTTTAATTTCCGTTTTTTCAATTTTTAATTTTTTAAAAAATGCATTTTATTTAACTAAAACCGCCTGAATTCTTGTTTTATAGAAATTTGATTCTTTGAGGATACAAGTTAAGTATTTGAGGGTGTTTTACATAATTGAGTTTTTCTCCCATTTCTATTTGGCCAAAATTAATTATAAATGAATGTACCTGAAATATATGAAAACTGATGCTGAGAAGTAAATAGTGAGAAAAATTATGTGAAATAAAATGCATGTTGCATAGAATTCATATAGTACTTAACTTTTTATTTTTATTCTAAGTTGTGTAATAAAAACAATATACATTCATTAATAATATAAAATAATATAAAAGGAATTAAAAATATAAAATAAATTTACATTGCATATTAACGGCTTATCTGAAAGATCCTAGTTTTAGCTGAATTAGAATATATTTTTGTGAGCAATGTTTTTTCATCTTTGGGTATGAACGCATGAAATGATTGTGTACCTTTTATAGTTACAGCCTCTCTGTATCTTGTTTCTAGCCGTGACTTAATTTATATATAATAATTTCTACTGGTATATGCAAAATTCATTGTTGATTGCCATTTTGTTGCCCATTCATAAAGATCTATAGGGATTTGAATAATATTCTTGTTAGACAAACTTTATCGATGAGCATTGAAACAAATGTACCTCCTATTCCATCATAAGGTCCTTTTCCATGACTGGTAGCGTAGAAGTGCCACTCTGCGTCTATCTTAAAATCTGGTTTGTGGTACCATATATTTATAAAACTATATTTATTTTTATACTGAGATCCAGCACCATCAGTCATATATAGACTTTTTTCAGGATGTTTTATTTTATCTATTATAAAATCAATCATTTGTGATATGAATAGATATACTGCCAAATTATCGTGCTCAGTTATATCAGAGATAATGACAAAACTTAATTGATCTAGTAGGTGAATTATAATACATTAAAAACGGTTGTATTGTAGCTTGTAGCTTCGAATTATTACAATGATAACTCTGCACAGAATCTTGAATGGAAAAAGAGCAATTTTCTGAAAAATCGCCAAATACTTAGCACTCTTCCGCTTTCAAGTTTGCTTTTGTGTTTTCCAAATACATAAACTGTTGTTGTACCATGAAATAGTGAAGTATTAATAATTTTAGCCTGTGTGTTAATTTATGTATAAATGCTAAAGAAGTATCGATGAACGTGTCCAAATTGCATCGATCTCTGGTATTCCATTGCATATATTTCATCTCAAAAATTCCATTAGTTTTATAACTTTCATGTAATTTATCAGCCCGTTCTTTAAGATTTTCAACACATTCCACACATTGACATTCATTATGTAATATACCACAACTAACAAATTTCATTTCACTATATACCAGAAAAAAAAGTTCTATAGAAATGAAGTCACGGCTAGAAGCAAGATACAGAGAGGCTGTAACTTTATAAGGTACACAATTATTTCATGCGTTGATACCCAAAGATGAAAAACCATTGCTCACAAAAATATATTCTAATTTAGCTAAAACTAGGATTTTTCAGATAAGCCGTTAATATACAATAATTTATTTTATATTTTTAATTTCTGTTATATTATTTTATATTATTAATAAATGTATATTGTTTTTATTACACAACTTAGAATAAAAATAAAAAGTTAATTATTATACGAATTCTATACAACATGCTAGTTTAATTAATGTTTATTAACAAATTGCAGCTAAACGTATTTATTGATTTTGCATTCCATTTATTTAAAAAGCTTATAAATGACAAACGTCAAATGTTAATTTTTCAACACACAAAATTTTAGGTCCACATACAAAATTTGCGTTGCGCAAATCTTTTTGATGTTCCCAAGAATACCTACTTGTGGTACCTACCTAATGGTTTGTGTTTTTAGTGTGTGGCGCAACTATTTGGATGTGGCAGAACGTCTACACTGAACGCACGCAAACAAAATACAACACGTATTTGAACTAACTAACTAACGCTTAATATGAACTAAAAAGCATATATTGGTTTTCAAAATAAATTGATAAATTTGTTATGTTTTGTGTGTATTGTAATATTTTTATTAATGAGGCCCGTTCAGAAATTTTTTTCCGGGCCGAATGAATTTTCCAGTCCACTACTGAATACGACCCTGCAGATGTTTCTCCTTATCGATAAAGTGTTCAATATTCAATATTTATTATCCTGAAAACCATTCCAATTATTTTGGGATTCGTTGCGCGAAGCGGCTTTTTTATTTTAATAATTTTTAAAGTTTTTTACATATTCTAGTGTATGTTTTATATTTAGTTAAAGTTTAAAAACATTTAAGTGCGAACGTCATACATATTTGTTTTAATTTGTCATTTTTAAATCATGCAGGTATGTGTACAGAATGTGCATAGAACTTTGGGGCATAAATACAAAAATGTTTGATGTATATGACCATTATGACTAGGCTTTTCTAATACATTATGAATCTTTCTAAGACTAATATTTTTTGTAGTGCCATTATACGAAAAATGAAGATAACGGTCATATTTTTGCGTCATATATGATGCGTCTATTTTCTCACTTTTTTTTAATGATAGAATTTAAGAAACAAAAAATTAAAAATCAAAAAATTCAAATATTTGACTAATTTTCTTAATATTATGAAAATATTACTTTAAATATCGGTAAACCGACATAAAACAAGGCAAACAAAAAACGCCAAAAAGATTAATTTTTTTAAATTGCTAAAATTAATTATTCAAAGTACCCATTTGGTTTTTGTTTTTGTTTTCATTACCATAATCAAAAAGTTCTCCTGATTGTAGGATTTCGTTTCAGGTTTCATTAGTGAGAGTTAAAGGTGTTTTTTACATTAGATTATCTCGTAAACTATAAATGCTATGGACCTGAAATTTGAGATGCGTATAAAACTAGCCTGTTCAATTAAGATGACGGATACAAATAAAATAAAGTGGTTTACGTTTGTTTTACAGAGATACAATGTGAAGCCTTTGAGAAAATACATTTTTTATAGAGTTAAGTATCATATGAAAGGGCTCACGTCAGTATTCCTTAAAATTTTACTTTGGAATTTTACATTCCATCATTTTTAGTATAATTTTGAATAATTGCATTTTGTTTTCTCGATTAGCTCCCAACCTAATTGATCGAAAATCTTAAAATTTATATGGAGTGATAGAAAAACTAGTAAGTTTGTAATTAAAAATATATAAAAGTCTCATAATTATATATATATTAAGGGGGTGGAAATTAGAAGAGGTAAAAACACCATATAAACCTCGTCAAATGGGGTGTCATTTGAAAGATCACCTAATTTAAGAAACATTGAAATATTTTTAGAATTTAACGGTGCACAGTTTTTGAGTTATTGTCGAAAAAGTGCAACTTTCAGACCGTTCCCCCTCCTAAATATCGACGTCGATTGACAGAAAAAAATTTCAATGTAAAACAAAATTTTATGTCGATTGAGTGTTCTTGATATTGTGTTCTTTTACATGCACGAAAACCTTGGCGAGCAAATTTTTTTCGCACTTGTCCAACGTTCTATTTTTCGTAAAACATGCGTCTGACATGTGTCATGTGTGTGATATTTTAATGCACCCTGTATGTTTTTTTTTTATTGTTTTACGGGTATGATCCGTCGATTGTCTGGGGTTGCATTACGAATTCTTTTGAGTCCTTAAATTGTTGTTCGTCGAAAAAATCTATGCAGGATTGCATTCGAGATCAGTTTTGATCGACGTTTATAATTCCAACGAGGATAAATTAGACTTCATTACTTCAATCAAAGAAGTTTGGGTCTAGCGTGAAACGAGAATTTTAAATGGTGATGTAAATGTCTATAATGTTATTTGACTGTGGGTGATATATCGTTGTACGTGGTCCGTGAAAACAAAAACATTTTGTAAATTCTTTGAAAAATTGTGTGTGAAAGGTTATAAAGTTTTTTGAAAAACTGTCGACGCATTTCTTGAGGAATATAAAGACTGATATAGTATTGGTTAATCTTCCGCACCAGATTGATTGACCAGTAGATTTATCTAGTATTAGTTCAAAGATGAGTTTACCATTTCGAAAATTTCAGTTGTGGTTTATAAAAGTTTTGGGTTCAACATCGTTTTTTGTAACTCAGTTAACTTTTCTATTTCTATAGAGAGGTATAATAAATTGTGCACAGTTCTGTGTCCTCTGACCACGATAAAGTTCCCACGTGATAGTGCTTTCACTTTAATGTACCTAATGTCCACGGTGAATTGTGCACTAGCAGTGGTAAGTGTTTTGTGATTAGTATTTATGTGGAAGACTCTGCTTTTGAAAAAACATCTAAAGTGTATGATGGCATAATAAATTGTCAGTAGCTGTCTGCCAGTAGTAGAATATTTTTTTTTCAGAACAGGAAAGTTGTTTTAGCTCCAGAACTGCACCTACTGCAATATTTGAAGCATCAGTGCTTATTCGCTGAGTACCATCAACCATAGGATGGGTTCAGTAATATCTGCTTTAGTTTGCTGAGGTGTCCATGCTTGGAGCAATATTTTTGACTAAGTAAGGTATAAAGCGATAATCCTGCACTAGCCTAATAGATGTTGACTGTGGAAAGGATCCAATAGTCATTATACGACACTAATCCATATTTTGTTTGTTTATCAAAAAAAGCGATTAGGTAATCGTGGTAATAAATCCTGTCGTTACAAGAATATCGAGGATATCATTAATCTACACGTAGCTGAAATCAATGACTTTTGTGACTTTGTCTAATAAACCTTGGAACTTTGCGCTACGTTTCTAAATCCGTATGGCATTCTTGTCAATTCAAAAAGTACAAATGGTATGGCAATCGCAGTATATCTTCGTCGTCAATTAGTGTACGATGGAAAACACGCAAGAAGTATATTTTAGAAAATACGATGCAGTCATTGAAGTTAAGGAGAAAATTGTGCTGAGTAGGGATAAGTACTTTGGAGTCAGGAATCATCAGATATCGCTACAATTGGTGACGCTGTCTCAGAACGAATCTTTATATGTTATTTCAACAATAAACAACAAAATGTTTTCCCATTAAGTAAATTAATAAATAATATATATTTTTATTAGCAATCAAATAAAATTATATTGGATAATCTTAACAACCAAAACCAAATACCCAAGATAAATTGCTTCGAGCCAGGATCGCAGAAGCAAATTTTGAAGGACCTATATGGATTAGACTGAAGTGAATACAATGTAGGTAAGGACTAAGGGTGCTTAGTCTTATTTATAGTGCATTTGCACTTGCGTAAACAAGTAAATTTTATTATATTAAAGTAACAGAAAATGTTGAAAGCATAGTGTAATATCATCGCCGAGTTCCTTAGCTTTGAATTAAAAATAAACTATATTTTTGTATTGTTGTGTAAAATCATTTGAGCCACAAGCCCAGTTTTCAGCTTTTTCTATAAATTTTTGTGTTAGTGATTTGATCATCAGAATTCGCAACAATGCAAGCTCCCTGAGAACGGAGTTATTGTTCAAGGTTTATTGTTACTATAGAGAGGGTATATTTTTGAGATTTATTAATAAAGCTTATAATTCAAACGGTTTTCCTCACTAGCTTCAATTTTGTCAGGTTTACACTAAAACAATTGCTAATTACGGATCTAGTTGTAATAGTTGCAGTCACAACATTTTCTCAAACAGTCGATGTTGGTAAATGTTCCTATTCTTATACAGATACTTATATTAGCAAATGCTGTCAGTTACGAGGGCCGAGCATTATAAAAATTGGTTGTTTCAAGTATAGCTAACATTCGTTGGAAGAGAAACATTTCATTTTTTCTGAAATCTTTATTGCATTCATGATGTAAATATTTCAGAACTGATCCAATATTGGATATTCAAAAGTACATGTTATGTTGGATATAAGGGAGAAACCTGTAACTGCTGCAGTCTCCCTAACAATTGTTAATTTAAAAACTCAATAACTCTAAGTTTTGTCCTTTCATTTGGATTAAACTTGGTACATAAGATTTAGTGTGGTTTCCAATAGTTCTAAAGCATTTGCAAAAAATTAAATCAAGGAGCAGGAGCTACCGAGCACCTTTTGATAATTTTAAATTATGCCATTTGGTTTTTAATGAAACTCGGTAGTTTCATAAGCTTGCTGTGGATTCCCATATCTTCTCGGCAGGCAAAATTAGATAAAATAAGAAGAGTTTATTTACATATGTTTACGAATGCTTTTAGTGTGGTTTCCCATTATGTTGTTATGAAAAATTTCGCGCAAAATTGAACCAAATACTATTTTTGTTTTTAATGTTTTTTAATTTTTTTAAGTGATTTTTATGAAACTTGATATATGTGGATGTCCTAATAATTTTAACCAAAACAATACATTTATATCCAAAAATCAAAACATTTAAACCTCCTTCAATCCAAAACTAAAACAAACGCACCACATCAGTTTTCTTCCAAAAACCATCAATATATAGATTCATTCAAACATACTGGTTAACAATATTTTTCCCCTTTCCTTTGATTCAACACAATTTGTCATTCACCTTTTGATTTGCTTATAGATTGCGATAGTCTCATTTGGTTTGGTTTTTGTGCTGATCTAAAGTCACTTGAATCTGTTGTCTCTGTGATTCTGACATTTCGGCCTTCTCACAGGGGAATAAAAGATTTAGCTGAAATCACAGTCCTCTTAACATGTTTTGTTTGTTTGCAAAGACATAAGAATTAAATCAAAAGTTACGTGTAAACAAACTTATAAAAGCCCCAATCAATCAATTAACCGATAGCCAATTACTACATATTAGTGTTGTTTCGCGCTTCGTCTGCATCAATAAAATAACGCCACGATTTAAATTCGCTTCATAATAAATATTACCATCATCCAATTGGATAGTGACTGATTTAATAATAGTTATGGTATTAGTGAAAGATGACTAGCAGTCACTCAGAAAATAAAATTATGTAAGTATGAATAAATGAGATTGCTATATTTTTGAAACCACATTTCCAAATTTTTCTGGAAAAGTCGGCAATTTGATACCAATTGCTCTAACTACATCATACAAAAGATAAATACGGAGTTAAGATAATCACCCAGATATTTTGTTTTCTAGCAACAACCAACTCGACATCTTGCAACACAGGAAAGTTTTCACTAACTTGAGTTGCTAGTGAAAGTATAACGAGAGCTATCATATGGAACGATATTATTCTTCTTTCTACCACTCTTGTTGTTGCCAACTACTTGTACGTCATTGTTTGTTTAATAATACAAACATTCTTTTAATAAAAACCCAAAACAACTAACAAACAAACAAAATTCTAAATTGCAAAAATAATGCATATTGCCGCGGCAATATAAAAAATATAAACTATTAATAACTTCATAACAATATTAATAAATGTTCCATGTCAATATACTTGTGAAATGTAAATAAAACAACAAAAAAATTTTTTTAAATAAAAAACACATTTGAACTTATCGTCATTAAAATCATAACGTTTGTAAATTTAAATTATATAAGATAAGAAGGAAAAATATAATTAATTTTTTTTTCATTGTATTTGTATCAAGTTATTGTTGTTTTAATTTATTGTAAGAATGACTGAAGTAAACATGAAATGGGATATCTTAGTTGAATATAATATGCGTTTCTATTGGAATTACTCAATTACAATTTGTGTTTAAAGGTCATGTTTAAGACACTGAGTAATAGATAAAATTTTGTCAGAATGCTCACTATTTGTTCACCATATTCCGATTCGATCCAATTTGAAACTCATTTTATCATTAGTTTGATACCATAACTATTGTATATTCTATTGAAAAGTCATATAGGTTCAAATCAATATCAATAACGCAAAGTTTAGCTTATAATTATTCTATTTTATATTTTTTAATATGGACTATTAGAAATATTATTGGTTTAACTTTTCAGGGTTGTTATTGCAAGCGTTCAGGTTGTGGTTTGAATCTATACTATACTTCTTCGTACAAATTCAAGAGATCATACCATTAACAGTTTGTTTTATAGATGCACCGAAAGAAAAAATCTTGTTTGATTCAAACATGTTGCATTGTTAATCGAAAATTAAGTGAAAATTGGGGAACTAAATACGTTAGTGATTGTATCAACCAACGCTCCGTATTTAAATTAACAATTTAACCGTTGTTGATATATTTTTTTATAAGTATCACAAACATATTTGATTTAACCATGTTTGTAGTTGAGTCAATTATGATTTAATTTTCAATTGACTACAAACGTGGTAAATTAAAAATTAGACTAAAAATAGTGATATTGAATACGTTTGTGATAGAATCAAGCAATACGCCGTATTAAATCTTTTGGTTTGGTACATCTTTGTTATGTTTTTGCTGCTATCGATGTTTGTATGGGTTCGTTTTTTTCGTAAATATAATATTTGAAGTTTTTTATATTAGAAGTATGTATTTCGCATCAATCCCGACAAACATTTTTATGCATAAAGCTAGCGTTCGTATATTTACGTTCTAAATAGGAAATGTATGAGTGTGATTTTGTTTGTAAAGGATGCGTCCATTTTTTAATGATACAATTTAAAAGACCAAAATTCAGATATCAAAAAATTTAAATATTTGAATTATGTGTAGAAAATTATACAATTTTCCATAATTTTCTCATTATTATGAAAAATTAGATTAAAATATCGATAAATGGACATGAAACAAGACAAATAAAAAATATTAAAAAACTATAATAATTTTTTTAAATCACCAAAATTAATTATAGAAAGGGCCTGTTTCATTAACGATATTTTTGTTATAACATTAACTGAAAAATTTCTTTCGCACCTAATTTTATATGCAAATAATATGAAAATTATTTAAATCAATTAAACACATCTAAATTATTTCCTAAAGTAAAATCTTAAATAAAACCAGCCATGTTAAAATATAAAAACTTTTTATTTTTATATTCTTTTGTTTATTATTTTTCTTTATTTTGTTTATTAGTGTCTTTTCTTCTAGTTTTTTATTTTAACAAACACAATAATTTTCAAACAAAAACATGAACAAACTGAACTGAAAAATATGAAAAAGAAAAATTGATCACGCCGTGGTTGATTTAAATAATGAAAATTGTTACGTTTTTTAAAATAAATTGACAATGCTACATTGGTTAAAATAAACACGTTCGTATTAGACGCAAAATCAAACAAGCTTTGTAGTTGATTCTACCAACGTTTTTTTTTCGGTGTATTTGTCTGCATAAATAATCGTTCCGGACAACTATTCATAGTACATATATTCAAAAAACCAAGCAATTATTTGCTTAATCTGATCTAATATAAACGGTTGGAAGCCCTTACAATAATTAGTAGCGATAAAAGTACGCTATTGAAACAAAAATTTAAGATTGAATGCTATTATTACCGTTTTAAATTGCAAAATTAAATAATTTCTAGGATGAATTTCAAATTAGGTCTCTATTGGTAGGAGGCATACACCAATGGCCGTTCTAACGTTTAAAACGCGCACCTTGCCAACATCACCCATACATTAGTAATTCTACCCAGGAGCCATTTTAATGGAGGGATATTATCCTTCTTTAAAACCACCATCTCGCCAATCTCTATATTATCAGCCTCTTTTAACCACTTCCGCCGATGCTGTTCGGATAGGTATTCAGCTGACCAACGTTTCCAGAAAATTTGGTGCTGATATTGGATTCGTTGAAATCTGGACAATCTATTATAATCCAAATGTTCCAGATTCGGATCGGGAAGAGCGGTAATAGGCTGGCCAATCAAAAAATGTCCCGGTGTTAAACAGGTTAAATCATTGGGGTCATTGGACATGGGATTAAGAGGGCGAGAATTGAGGCAAGCCTCAACCTGGCAAATCAAGATACAGAATTTCTCAAGTGTGTAACTAAAATTTCCAACAACTCGTCTTAAGTGGAATTTCAAGCTCTTCACAGCAGCTTCCCATAAGCCACCAAAGTGCGGAGATCATGGAGGAATAGTGTGCCAATTAATATTCTGCTGGACACAAAATTTTAAAACTTCACTTTGATGGGAATCGGATTTGAACAATTTATATAATTCCTTCAACTCTGCCTTGCAACCGGTAAAGTTAGTCGCGTTGTCAGAATAAACATTTGGGCATAAACCCCCGACGACTTACAAATCTGCGGAAACAAGCAAGAAAAGCTTGAGTAGTCGAATTCTTCACTATTTCTAGAAGCACGGCTTTAATCACGAAGCACACAAAGACGCATACATAAGACTTGGTTGTAACCTTCGATCGTAATTTGTGAACGATATTAAAAGGACCGCAAAAATCAACGCCAATATTTAGAAATTCTCTAACACGACTGACCCGCGACCTTGGAAGTTGACCCATTATTTGATTTGACATTAACGTTTTAGTCCTAATGCACCTTATACATTTATTAACGGTAAGCCGGCATAATCCAAAAGCGCTGTTTCAAAGTGTACAATAGCGATTGGGGACCAGCATGAAGTGAGCGACAATGTTCATGGTTGGCTAAAAGTTTCGATAAAACAGACGAAGAAGGTAGTAATAATTGGTGTTGATAATCACGACTAACATCAGTATTTGAAAGACGACCACCTACACGCAACAGACCATTATCGTCGATAAAAGGAGACAAACTCTTTAGCTTACTTGATAGGGATACACAACCATGTCGTTTAATCTGCTTCAGTTCCTCACCAAAGTCAGAAGCTTAAACCGATTTCACCAATCTTTTCAATGAATTGTCGATATCAACGGCAGTTAGCACACTTTTTTTAGGAGTTTTGTCCATCAATTTACAGTTCTCTAAAAGGAAGTAGAGAGCAGTAACACGAAGCAGAGTATTCAAATTTGAATATACATTTAACAAATTGTTTAAAAATGTATTTCCATTGTTACAAATTAAGACAGTATTATTTTTCCTAAGCTCCAATAAATCGGGATCCACTTTGATAGTAGGAGATTTTGGCCAATAATCTACACTTTCGAGCAAAAACTTAGGTCCCTTCCACCACAACTCAGCATCCGGTAATTCCTCTGGCATCAGACCCCTTGAAATTAAATCAGCTGGGTCACGTTCTGTAGGAACATATCGCCAGTCAGATGGTAGACAAAGTTCTTGAAATTGGGAGATTCGTTTAGCCACAAAAACCGCAAACCTAGACGGGTTTGTATTAATGCGATACAAGGTTATTTCAGAATCAGTCCAGTACCAAACTGCATTGAATTTTATATTTATTTTCGATAATACCTTTTTCATAATTTGGGCCAAAAGCAGCGCTGCACATAATTCCAATCTAGGAATGATTTGTATTTTTAATGGAGCATTTCGTGACTTGGCGCAAATTAAATTGGTAGAACTACATCCATTCAAATCGATACATTTGAGATATACACAAAATCCGAATCCCCTTTCCGAAGCATCGCCAAAACTGTGCAATTCAAATGCAGCAGTATATAAAGGTACGATACATCTAGGGATCGTTATTTGACTAAGATTCGACATCTGACGCTTGCAATTATTCCACCAAAATTGATCTTTTCGTGCACAAGCCTACCAAGCAAAATTTTTTAAAGGAAATACTAAACTGGTCGGTAGCGGTATCCCACTGCGATCCTAACAGAGATTTAACAGTGTCATCGGCGTCATCGGAAGATAACTCTGAACAATTAGACCTGAATTTTCTTAACTCAAATCCACCCATAGATAGTATATTAATCAAATCAGATTTTAACTTCTGGGCTTCGGGTATTTTATCAGTGCCGGTTAAGCAATCGTCCGTTAACGATGCTTTTGGGTAACGTGATCTTTCATCCTTAGCCAGCAGAGCTAGAGTTCTGGTTGCAAGGAACGACGAACTAGCCATCCCGTAAGTGACTGTCAATAGTTTATAGTTTTTAATGGGCTTTCGAGAGAGCCCCTCCAAAATATTCGTTGTAAGTCTTGAACCATATCGTATATCAAAATCTGCCGATACATTTTGTTAATATCTCCAAAAAATGCAACTAAATATTTTCTAAACCGAATCACCAATGAAAACAAATCGGATTGGATTGTAGGGCCAATCATAAGACAATGGTTCAGTGACTTCCCTGATGAAGTTAGTGCTGATGCGTTAAATACGGCACGTAAATTAGTCGTGGGGCTGTTTTCTTTTATTACTGCATGGTGAGGCAGGTAGAAGACCTTACCATGAGGGCTACCACTGACGTTAACATCATCAACTTCCTTCATATGTTTTAGTTCGAGGTATTCATTCATGAATTGCTTATAAAGGACTAATTGATCTGGATTTCAGTCAAACTTGCGCTCTAAGGCTAGGAATTGACTTAAATTGGACCCTGATGAATCACCCAAATCCTTAATTGTACTTTTCAGCGGAAGACTTACAATATAGCGACCGTAAGAATCACGCCGTACGTGAGTTTTGAAATGTTGCTCACACAACTTTTCTTCAATAGAAATATTGATTTGAGGGAGGCTTTCTAGCTCCCAAAATTTTTTCTGTTGGTCATTCAATTTATCAAATGAATTAGAAACAATAATTGAGGACACTTCAGAATTAAGATCACTCGTTTCTCCAGGATCCAAACGGGCAACCAAATGATTTTAATGCGCTATAATGCTTGCTACAGGTGTCTATAAACAGCTGTAACGATGTTGCAGAATTTTCCTGGAGTCTCTTTATATCCGTAAGACCTTTCATATACAGTATCGCAACTACATTATTATATGGTCATATATGATTTTGTAAGTATTATCGTAGTTCTCAGCGTTTACTGGTAAAAACTCAATGAGATTATAGGCAGTGCCATTTATCAGACAGCTGATAAGTTTTCATATTTATCCGAATCAGATAAATCTGTATTGTTATGAACACGCCGCTCATATACTTCCTTGAACCTTAACCAATTTATCTCACTACCATCAAATTCAGGCCACTTATTATTAAGGTGAGGACAACAAAATGAACTATTAGAGACTATTAGAGAATTGTCCAGCTTAGGATTTTTGGCTTTCAATTTAATGTCATGTATTTTATCCAAAATTTGAATTTCATATATCGAATAAAGATCCTTTTGTTCTTTCTTCAAACACAGACATATTAACTTCTGGTGCTAATTTTTCTAAATCACCTTGAATTAAATTATATCCATTAAAAATATTATTTAATTTATTTAAGGAAGACTCTAACGCCCCTATGCTGCGAAGGTCATCCATTTTAAAATTGTTTTGGCAAATTGTGATACGTGATTTATATCCGCCACGCTGTCTTTTTAGCTCTTTATCGGCCATATTTATATTATAATGAAATTGGACAACGCAACCAAAAATACCAATTTAACCCGTAAAGAAAAAAAATTCAATTATTCGATATTACGTATACAACTTTAAAAACAAAGCAATATAAATTAATAAGATTAATCGCGAGACGCTATATTTATTTTCTAAAATCACATTAGATCAGGTTTCACAAAATTTTTACAAAAACTAAACAACATAACCCAATCTTTTTTCAACCTTAAATGTAATTGCTGAAAATTTGATTGACACGAATAATATTCATATATCAAATGATAAAATATCAAATACCTGATTATGTTTTCCAAATTAATTGATGAAACTCCTTGATGAGTTGAGCCTTATTGTTGTAGTATCTCAACAAATCAAACTATATATTTTCCTAACAAAGCTCCCGTACTCCCGTACTGCCGGAATTATTATGTACAGCTATTTTTTCCAACTATTTGCACAAATGCCTGTATATTATATTCAATCCAACGACGCAGCTACTGTTATATATTATATTTATGTATTCATCCAACTACGCGTGGAATTATTAGATTTTATATTTGTAAAATATATTCATTAATCCCACGACGTATTAAACGTGTAAATTTATTGATCAGCAATACAATGATGCGGGATTGTTATATATTATATTTATAAATTGTATTTGCTAATCCCACGGTGTGTTAAACATATAAATTTATTAATCCAATAATACAGGAACCGCCATACGCCGGAACGATATAGTATGTATATTTATTTTAATTATAATTATCCGGCTCGAAGGACCATTTTGTTTGTCTGCATAAATAATCGTTCCGGACAACTTTTTATAAAACTAATTAAACTTTATTTTATTTTTATTATTTTATTTGATTCAAAATAATGATTGATCTAACACAGTAAAATACAAATTGAAACAATTTTTAACTTGTTTAAACCATTTAAAATTTTGACATTATTTTTTACACTGGTTACAATTTTGTTTTTAATTCGACTGAGAGAGAGACAACCAAAACAGCGTTATTTTATAATAATTTCTTATCGGTTCAAAAGCATTTGTTTTTTATATTTTGAATTTTGGTGTTGCCGCAATTGCGTTACCGCTCGTATTATATTTTTTAAAGTTGCGTTAACAATCAGAGTGATTGTTTTTTTTTTAATTGAGTCTCACTCACTTGGAACTGATTGCCGGCGTGGTTTTTCCTAATAATTTTAATCCCCAAAATGTTAAGATCTACGTACATAAATTCCTAGAGGACACACAATTAAGAATTCCAATCCTAGTTGGCATGATATCTACAGATATTCAGAGATGTTAATTTATATAACTCGTTATTATTAACACTAAACATGCTTAACTTTTAATTCAAAAAAATGACTTTATCCTCCAAACAAAAACAAAAATTTGCCTACATCAACATCCTAGAACGAATGTTTTTGTGGGACCTTATCCTAAATGATTTTTATGTGTTGTTGTGACACATGTTTTGGAATTCCATCTACACACCATATTTTAACAGAGTTTTCGATTTTATTTTATAGTATTCACAAATTGAAATTTTTATATTTTTAAAATTGTTCTTACTCGGAAGAGTAAAATTTTTATTTTTTTGATTTCACTCCTATTGGTCTGTTTTATTTTTATTTTATTTCATTCTATATGCAAAAACAGGACATTAGATCTTTTTTATCATCCTTTTTATTTATTTTAATAACAATGCTTGCATAATTGAGCAAAATATTCAGCAGCAAAATGTTTGAAATCATCGAATTTTCGATCTTCGATAATTTATCATAAAAATCGATGATTTGGTATGTTGGACAGTTAAAAAAAGTAAAATTTCAAAGGAATTATTTTTCGATTCGATGGTGAAGGTGATGTGAAGAGGGAGTGATAACCCAACATTTTGCTGCAGAACAATTATTTATTTTTATTTTTAATACGTAGGGAAGCATTAAATTAGAAGCAAAAATGAAATTTGGGTGTATTTGAAAGAATTTCTATTTAAGAGTAAGAATGATAATTTTGTATATTCACTCCTCTATTTGGGAATGTTATATTTTTTTATGTTGCTCTGAAAGAACGGAGTAATATAGGAGAAAGGAGTGATATAAAATGCGTTTTAAACTCTCCCTTTTATTAAAAAGAAAAAATGCTTATCGAAAATAAAATATAATTGAAATTTGACAGTGAAATAAAGTTTGGGATTTTCAATAACTTCTAATCCTGTTTTTTCAATCTTATTGAGACTTGGTATATGAGGTTTTGGTACAGTTTCAAAATATTTATGCGTACAAACTTCCAGTTTGTCACTTCCCGTTAAAAAGTTTATTGCGGTGTTTATCCTTACTGTAGCCTACAGCTACAAATCGATTTTCATGAAACGCTAGTGAAAGAGTTCAATCAATATTTTTTTTTTTTTTAATAAAATGTGTTGTGTAATAGGGTTTAGAATATGTGTCACAACAACACATAAATACCTTTTAAGACCTAGGTCTAGGCCTGGATCACACAACAACTGGCGTTCTAAGGTGTAGATTAACGCTTTTTTTTAACATCTGCGGGTTGAAGCCACCTGAGACTAAGTGTTCCGGCAAACTATTCCATTTGTACGCAGTTCGGACATAGAAGTCTCTCTGCGATCTGCCAGTATGACAGCGCGGGATCTTTACCGTTTCACCGGTTGCGGCAGCCGATTGCCGAGTGGAACGGGGGTAAGAATAAGATTGAGGCATGATGCCGCTGAATTCATCTGATCACTGCTGATGACGATATTTGTAAAAAACAACGAGGTCAGCAACAGTGCGACGATGTTGTAGGGAATCAAGTTTTGATGTCAAAGTTCGATCACCCACAATTTGTATAGCCAGCTTTTGAACAGAGTCTAAAAGAGCCAAGATGGAAACAGCGGCAGCACCCCAAACTTGACAGCAGTACTCCATACAGGGACGAATATAGGACTTATAAACATGGAGCAATTGGTATGGAGTGAAAAATTCATCTATTTAGGAGGCCGAGTTTTTTAGACGCGCTTTTTGCCATCGCCATTACATGATCGTTCCAGAGTAGGTCATTTGAAACTGTGACACCCAATAAACGAATGTTTTTACATTCACCTATTGGTTCATCACACATACTGAATAAAATATCTTTGGGGAACTCGGTCTTTAATCTGGAAACAATCAACAGCTGTGTTTTGGTAGAGTTGAAATTGACAAGGTTTTGGTCACCTCAGTGGGCGACTTTATTCAGGTCTTTGTTCACGTTTATGGCAGCGTCTCTCCGGGCAGGATTAATTCGTTCGTGCATTTTACCTTTTGAAGGAAGGGGCTCGAACGACTTGTGCAGAGTACTATCATCTGCAAAACTATTTATTGGGTTGCTGGTGATTTTCAACAATTCGTTGATATAAATCAAAAATAGGGTTGGGGACAATACTGAGCCTTGGGCTTCACCAGCGTTAATTAGTTTAGACTCAGAAAAAAATCCGTCTGAGGTTACCGAAATGTATTGGTTGGATAGAAAATTTTGAATCAGCTTCACAACATTGGGATGAAAACCGTACGCAACGAGCTTGTTGATTAAGTTGGCATGCCAGACTCGATCGAATGCCTTGGAGATGTCTAAGGCGATAACGTATGTTTCACCACCTTTATCAAGTATGCTGTTCCAATAATGCGCTACATAGTTTAATAGATCGGTAGTAGATCTTTTGTTTCGAAAACCGTATTGGCTGTCGGATATTAAATGATTTTCTTCCAGAAATGTTGAAATATGTGTATTAATATAATGCTCGTAGACTTTGGATAGGACCGATAGTAAAGCTATTGGCCTATAATTTGAGATATCGGATTTTAGTCCTTTGGATTTTATCCTTTTCATATAAGAAAGATTTCATTAGTTTTTGGGGTACATTGGAGAACTGGTTGGGAGGTCCACCGCATAACGGGTTATTTTTTCACTATGTTTTTCACGTTTGTTTGGAGCATCTAACATTCGTTTGCGAATGAATTTTGTTGGCACTTTTAAAACGTGCAACTATTTAGGCAAGGAACTGATTAGTTTTTGAGCGATATTGAACAAAGTGGTGAGGTCCTTCGAGCACCGGTTTTTTTGTAAGCTCAAACCATCTGTTGCTCTTTATCGAATTGGATGAAAACTAGTACACAAGCCTTCATTACGGTTTACAACAGTTCTCTCAACTTCCCAACTTCAGGTTTTTACTTCCGGCAAAACATTGTTTTTGTATTTTTTTCATTGTCTTTAGTCACATTACAGTCTACAATAATGAAATGATTATAGTGAAACTTATGAAAAAAGTTTCAATTAGTCTAGTTTGAGAAGATAATAATCAAGTTTTGGAAGACATCGATCTAAGCGGCGGAGGTCTACCATACAACTGCTTCACACTTTGGTTTTAAAATTTGTTGAAAGCAAGTTCATTAATCAATTTTGATAAGACTTTGATCAAAAATGGAGATTTAAATGACAAAAAGCTGATTAGTTTTTGGACGATATTGGGATAACTGGTGGGGCCTTTCAAGCATTTGTTTATTTGAAAATTCAATAACAATAGATCCTGATAATCGATTTTTATTAAACTGGGTATATATGCTATTAGAATGATTTGCAACAGTTCTGCCTATCAAATTCCGGTTTGTCACTTCCGGTAAACTTAACTTTTTGTATTCGTAAAATAGAATTTATGTTTGTTGGGATACCACAGCTTCCTTTAATAAACTAATTTTGATGAAGCTTTAGCAAAAGAGGGAGATTTATAGAAGAAGGAACTGATAAGTTTTTGAGAAATAATAGCCAAAATGGTGAACAGAGGCAGCACCTGATTTTTATAATTAAAAATACGCGAAATCTATAACATCTTTTAACCATTAACTGAAGTATTTGACCCAAGCAGGGTTTGCCAGGCTTTTAAATACGGCCAAGCACTGGCCCATTAATGGCTAACAATACTTGGGTATTGTTGGGCCAGTAATAAAACCATTCATCGGCCGATCTATAGTTTACAGAAAACAGCCAGTATATAGTTACCTTTGAATGGCCAAGCACTGACCCATGAATGGTTACAACATTACTTGGCTATTGTTATTAGGCCATTACTGGAACCATGATCCGGCCGATCTACGGTTTATTGAAAATGGCCAGTACAGTCTACTTTAAATGGCCATACAATGGCCCATTAATGGTTAACATGGTTTTTGTTATTGGGCCAGTACTGCAACCAAGAACTAGCAGATCTATGTCATTTGTTTAAAATTCACTAGAGCCATTTTAAAAATATATACTTGAAAAACTTTCACCTAAAGTTTAGTTTGTTATTGGGCCAGTACTGCAACCAAGAACTAGCAGATCTATGTCATTTGTTTAAAATTCACTAGAGCCATTTTAAAAATATATACTTGAAAAACTTTCACCTAAAGCTTCTTTGCAAAAAACTATGATAATGTTGATAAGGTTGGAATAAGTTGTAAATTTTTTTTCATGAGACATTTTTATGTTATTTTAAATTATTTTGTATTTAATTTAATTAAATTTATGCATATGATATTTTTTTAATGGCCAAGTCATGGTTGCCAGTACTCGGCCATTACTGCAATACTGATCATCATTAATGGTTCGTAACTGGGTCAACTGTGCAACCTTGTATGGGCCATTTTTTTTCTATGGCTTAAGAATGGCTGCCATTTACTGTCCGAAGTTATCTTCCAGTAAAATTAAGTTAATTTCCCAGTCATGGGCAGTACTCGGCCATTTCTGCGTTACTGGTTGCCAGTAATGGACCATTATTGAACCAGTTGTACAACCTTGTAAAGGGTTGGATATAAACTCACTTTATATCCAGAACATTTGTTTTCAGAGCTGTGGTAAAGTTAGTCTACGCATCAGCGTCATCATTATTTACTTCACCACAATTTTAAATTGTGTGAAGTAATGCAATCTATCGAGAAAAAAATCTTACATACGCCAAATTTTGTTTTTTCTTTTGTTTTGGACCATCCTCTACCTAAATAGCCAATAAAAATTTTGGTGTACGTCTGCGGTCTGTGTGTGGGTGGGTGGGTGTGTGGGTGATCTTTCTGCATAGGATCTTGATGAAACTTTGGCAAATGATACAAGTTCACTTGAAAATGGAAGATCTGGATTTATTTCAAATTTGGACAAAATGGCGGGGATCTCCCGAACACCTCTAAGTTTAAATCTTGAACAACTTCTAATCCCGGCTTATAATCTTATTGAAACTTGGATTTTAGTACTACTACAATAGATAAGATTTTAGTACTGTTTCCAATATTTCTGCATACCAGCTTCCGGTTTCTCACTTCCGGTTCAACAGATTTCTTTTCAGGTGTTTATCCCTACTGTAGCCTACAATTGCCGATCGATTTTTATGAAACGTTGGTAAAAGCTTTCAAGTAACATGAGAAATATTTTATAAGCTTTTGGAGTACATTGGATAAAGGGGTTGGGGGTCCGGCATACAAAGGTGGTTTTTTCCACAATGTTTTTATGTTTGTTGGGAGCATAAAACATTCATTCGTGAATGAATTTTGATGACATTTTGGAAAAAGACGCAAACATGTTTGACAAGGAACTGATTAGTTTTTAAGCGATAGTGAACAAAATGGTGTGGGGTCCCTGGAGCACCTGTTTTTTTAAAGCTCTATAACATCTGTTACGAATACCTGATAATCGAATTGGATAAAACTTGGTACATGCGTATTTAGTACGCTTTACAACAGTTTTACATCACAATTTCCGGTTTTTCACTTCCGGTAAAAAAAATTTTTTTTGTACATTTTTGAAGTTCTTTCAGTGTCTTTATGCACACTACAGCATACAATAATGAAGTGATTATGGTGAAACTTATGAAAAAGGTGCCAATTAGTATGGGAAGATAGTTGTCATCTTTTGTGACACATTGATCAAAGTGGCGGGGGGTCTACCATACAACTGCTGACTTTTCGCACTGTGTTTTTAAAGTTTGTTGGGAGCATACAGACTTCATTCATTAATTTATTTTAATGACACATTGAAAAAAAGGAGACTTAAATGACAAAGAACTGATTAGTTTTTGGACAATATTGAGATAAATGGAGGGGGCCTCCCGAACACCTATTTATTGTGTTACCATTTTTTCAATGTTTGTTGGGAGCATACAACATTCGTTCGTGAATAAATTTTGATGACGCTTTGGAAAAAGATGAAAATATGTATATGTGGCATCTTTAATATGTGGCAAGGAACTGATTAGTTTTTGAGTGATAGTGAACAAAGTGGAGGGGGGTCCCCCGAGCACCTGCTTTTTTGAAAGCCCTATAACATCTGTACCTGATAATAGAATTGGATGAAACTTTGTACACAAACATTTAGTACGGTTCACAACAGTTCTGCACTTCCGGTTTATCACTTCAGGTTAAATTATTTTTTTATTTTTTCTCGTACAACAGAATTTATGTTTGTTGGGATACTACTGATTTCTTTAGTATTTTTATAATTAGAACTACGCGAAATCTACAACATTGGTTAGCTTTTAATTAAAGTATTTGAAGGATATTAGCTCATTATATATCCAGAACATTTGTTTCCAGAGCTGTGGTAAAGTTATGCATCAGCGTCATCAATATTTTTTATAGTTTTCTTTCAAACTAAGTAATTTTTTGAATCAATTTTTACTTCAAGCAAGGGTAATAAAAACACCAGCGTTCAAGATTATCTGCTACAAGCACAGATATTCCAAAGTCTCATTTAAAACATTATAATTGGTTTTGACTAGGAAAATGTGAAAAGTCCATATACACTTTGCACTGAGGTGCAATCCCTCTGTTAGCTTTCAAACAGTGACTGTTTTTTTTATGAATTGAAATAAAAACACTTTGAAGTATAGCCTAGTAGCAACCAGCTTGACTTATACTCAATGAAAGTGTTTTAAGTAAAATTTTATTAAAACAACCACCAGCCCAGCGGTTTTCCAATTTACCTATATATGCAGAAACTGTGAGTAATATCAAAATCAAAACATTATCAGTAGTAATTTTCCAAAGGAGGGATGATAATTCGAAATAATTTTTTAGGAAAATTTCGCAAGTAAGTGGATTGTTAATTTGGATATTTTCAAGTGGATTGGCTTTTTTCAACGTCACTTGCTTTAGGAGTTTTTCAAAAAATTATGAAAATTTATCACCGGTCGGGAAACTCGTTTAGAAAATGTTTTACCAACTTAACTATATAATATGCTTCTCAATGTCAAAAATAATCCGCGTTCCGGTTCTGAAACTAATAATTGTTTGGGCAATGGTTGTTTCATCGTTGCTGACAACAAAGCGTTCTGTTCAAAATATAATCATAACCAGCGGTCGATTGACGTTGCTTAAAATTCGATTTTTATAGTATCTAACTATAGAGGTTTATATTCGCCCTTAAGTAAAATATCAAAACTTGCTGAACTCTCTAGTATAATACCCGTCTAATGTTAGAGTAATCCCTAGGCTTGTAATGTAGAGTTTAATATTAGGATACAAGCAAGAAAACAGACCACCGATGGATATCTCACACAGTCGTCAACACTAAAAGTTAGCTCACATAAAACGTAGAAAAGAGTTATGATTTTGGATTTTCGTAAAAGATGGTGTTAACTTAATTCAATTATTATTTTGTTATTGTATTAGCCACAGGGCTGTGGCTTGTGACGTGGTCATACTAATTAACCATGGAATAACCTTTTTTGTTAAGGAAGATAGTGACATGGCAGTAAAACTGTTATCTACACTATACCGAAAGGAACGTAAAGATGATAGACAGCCTGTGTCCACCTTCGTGTGTGTGTATAATATTTTGGCGCAGTTATCGTGTTTATTTCTTAATAGCGAGCTCGGTTTATTAAACGGCTTAAACGGTCGGAGGTTTCAGAGCAAATGGTCGAGTAAAGATACTTAGAGTGCTTGATCACTACTGTGCATAGATAACTAGTAGACTTCTTTCTACAATTTCTCAACTTCTCACTTTCATTCTATCTCTGCTTATTAAAGTGACAAAGAACCTCTTTGAAGTTACATGGTTTTGTTAGATTTAATTCAAAATTCATATTAAGAAAAATTCTCACAACAATTAAATATCTTTTATCTGATTTTAGCCTTGAATCCATCTATAGTACGTTTTTTTGAGAGCTTTGTTTGCAAAAAATAAAATGTAAATTTAATTTACCTCTGCTTTTGCATAAAAAAATCTTTTAAAAGGAGACAAGTTTTTTAAAAGGAATGTGTTAAGCTTTGTAGATTGTCCCATAAAAACAGTATTATAATTTGCTCTTTTATTGCAAATGACTGAATCGCAATATGTGTTTTCATGCATTCTTCAAAATTTAGATCTCAATATGTTTCCAAAAATTTTCACAATCAACTTTAAATTAAATTAGTTTTTGTTTAAAAAACTATAATGTGGTGATGTGCCGATCATTAGGCCCGGTAACAATATATCCGGGTACATTATTTAGCGCATTTGTCCTAAATAATTTTTTTTCCTGGTTTGTAATCACTTTTCCTAAAATTTAACTATGATTTTGCGTAAAAGGTCTTAGCTAAGACATTTTTTTTAAAAAGGATTGCATTTAGGTAATTATAAGTTGTCATAAAAGCATTATTATCTAATTTGTTCTTTTGCTGCGAATAATTCGATTCAAATATGTTTTTCCATACATTTTTCAAAATTTAGATCTCAAAACGTTTAAAACCGTACTGTAAATTATTAATTAGATTAGATGGCGAAATTAACTAGAAACTGCAAGATCAACGGCAGTGTATCTACCATATTTTCCACAAGATTAATCACACATTATAATTTGCAAACAAGTGTTTGTTGTTCATTATAAATAATTATTTCAAATTTTTTTCATACATGTTATTGATAAAATATGCAAAAATCCGGTAACACGATATGTTGTGGGTTATTGTAATACCTATGGGATACACAAGTCTCTGTTAAGCTTTTTTTTTGTTCTAGTTACGTCCCATGCACGCACAAAAATTGGAAATAATTCAATTAATCGTTGAAATTGGTACTCAAATAAATCGATGATAGTAAATCAAATTATTTATATCAAAATGAAATCAATAATATTATTAATGTTGTTACTGATTTAACTATAATTCAAGCTCATAAAATGTATTGTGCACTACAAAAAAAAAGTGATATTAGCTTAAAAAAACATCAAAAATGTAAATTTTTGTTAGTGAAAGTGGCGTAGTTTACAGTTTAATAGTGAAAGCTATCTGGAATGATGTTATGTGTCAAGTATAAACAAGTGTAGAAATACTTCCTTTGTCACCTTCTTAATGGTAGTCAAACGTCTATGATTGCTAAAATTACAGTATTTTATATTATTCGTCGTAGGAGTTTTGTTTATTAAAAATTGGAGAAATATAGTCCTAAAATGTCTTAACGTTACATATCTGAATCGCAATACACATCTTAATTCATAAAACATAAATTGCTAAGGCGTAAAGCTCCAGTATACACGTTTATTTTGTTAATGTCAACACAACAAAGGAGAACTTCTTACAAGACAACAGAACAGGATTTGGTTATATAAAACACAAAATCGAAAGCAAGCAAAACAAATAAATTTGTTGAAAATCAGTATGAATTATACTCTTTACTATCAGTTTTTTGTAAAATACTGATAGTAAAGGGTAACTTTACTGATAGTAAAGGAGCATACTGGTAAAAAAACAACTAAAAAGATATACAAACAAAAAATGTTAAAATCAATTTTCATAAATTCCCCAGGGAAACAGGAAAATGTTAGTTTGAATCCAAATTTTTGGCATAGTACCTTCGAATATTTAGAGACGTTATTTATAATTTAATTATTTATTTATTAATAGCATTAAATAAATAAAACATGAATGTTAATATGAATGATAATATGCCTTACATGAAAAATGACAAGTGCAGATGTCCGTTAACTTGGTCCCGTTACTTTTAAATTTATGTCAATAAAACAAGTCGCGAGCTGAAACTCTTTTGAAAGCTGCGCCAGTAAACAACCTTAACAAAATCGATGAAATTTTTCAGATATTTTATTGATAGAATATTTTAGAGTGCCATTGTACGAAGAAAATTAAACAAAACGGATTGGGATCTAAAATCAAAATATTTAAATGAAAATAGTAAAAAAATTCCCTTATGTAAATTTAGTTTTTGTATAACAACTGTTTTAAGGCAATAACCCAATGATACCAGAGAAACAAGACAAGTTGAAAAATCTATTTGAAAATGGAAGCATTAAGTTTTGTTATATGCTGCTGTGGCCTGCCGCTAGAAAAGTTTACATTTTTTTGTCGGTATTCTTATAATATATTGTCTGTGTTAATGCTTGACTTGATTAACATTTCGATTAGCAATCTTATGTGGCATTAGTTCAGTTATCAGACCTTTCATTCAAAGTATCTCCTCTTCTTAATTTGTTACTAAAGTAAGTAATATTCCAGAAAGAGAAGATCTGATGATCAAAAGTGTTGCTGTCTTTTTCTGCTAAACGTATGGGTTTAGTTAGATTGTTGTTAGTATAAGGTGACGTTTTTCTTGATGGAAAACTTGTTAACCTTTGCATATAGCCCCCAACTAGCTAAATTGTAATTTTATATAAGCTTAGAATTTTTATCGCTGCCTAACTATCAGACAAGATGCACATTTTTTTCTGGTATTTTCAACAAAATGTAAATATTTTGAATTCCTTTAAATAACAAGTGAAACGGCAGTTGAAGGAACACTTTTCTGTTCATCATTATATTACTTGCCAGAATCTATCATTATTATTTTGCTTAATGCGATTATCGCTAAAAATAATAATTGACTAGACATTAACTTGAGGTTTTATATTGTCTTATCAAAATACCCTCTAGCTGTATTTAGTATTTCATCATCTAAATCTCACTACCTTGATGTTCTGGTTGCATCGGAAGCAGCTTATTATAGCTTGCAAGAAGAAGAACATTATAGCTTGCAGCCCGAATTTCAACCTAGTACAAGGTGCTTCTAACTATTCATATTCTGTTTTTCCAATTAACCACTCTAAAAAGCCCTCTTCAACTATTTTGATCATCTATATTAAAGATGAACGATGAAAATAAGTATGCAAACTTAATCAAAAACTCAACCAAAAAATTGATTGATTTGATAAACCCAGTAACAAACCTAAAAATTTCAAACTCACGTTTGCATCGATCACAAAAAATGAATAAAATATATAGTAAATGTAAAACTACTTAAAACAATACTTTTAAGATATTCAGTTTCAAAATATTTTTTGTGAATGAAAACCCACTTAAGTTTAAAAAAAAACGATAATTTCAACAACCACTTCATAACTGTAAAACAGCTAATTTTTATTTGTTCTTATTTCAATTTCATTCACAACACTTGATCGCTCCAATTAATCCAATTCAAAACTTTTGAATCCATTTTGAAAATTTTTTCAATTGAAGAGTTGTCAATTATGAGTTGAAAAGACAAATAAAGATTAAATTGATCCAACAAAATTGACTGAACAACAATATATACTTCACGAGATATACACTCGTCATACACATATCTTATTACTACACCATCGCGAAAATAATTCGATCATTACATCATAATCATATCGGTCTTAAAACAAAAAATTTCCAAAAAATCCGGAAATTTACAAAAAAAAAAAATTGGCGGGAAGTTAATATTTAAAAATATGTTAAAAGTATGTATACATAAATCAAAGAAAAAATTGACATGAAAAACACACGTGCGTATAACACAATAAACAATTTTCTTTTCTTTCATTTCGTAACGAAAAATTATTTGTATCTGTCATTTTCCTCACAAAAAAAAAATCGAAACCCACATGGTTTTGTTTTGATATTTTTATCTTTCGATTTTCAATCTAAAAAACAAGCATTTAAAAATGAAACCTACCCCGGATCATTTGGCACCTCAGCTGGGGATCCTGTTACCAAAATATCATGCTGATTTTGATGCTCCATCACACTACAATGTTTTTTTTTCTATGAATATTTAAAATCACTAACTAAATCTAAATTTCCACCAAAAATAACAAAAATTGAAATTTTCTTTTTTCACTTTCTTTTTCTTTCTTATTTCTTTTATTTGCTTTTCAACTCACTAACTTTTTAATTTTTTTTTTTCACTTTTTCAATTGATTTTTCTTTCTAATCTAATAATACAATAACTTCCACTTTTTTTCTCTAAAATTAAATTAATTATTATCACTTTTATTTATTAATTTTTTTTTTGTTGTATAACAATTTTAATTTTTAAACAATAATATCGCTATAGAATAATATTTGTATACAAAAGAGAGACGGATATCTAACGGAAAATCGAAGGAAAACGGTTTGAGAAAATTTGGAAAAATAAAATCAAAACAAAAACAAAACGAAATAATGTTACTCTGGAAAATGGCCTAAAGCGATTTTTACACCGATTACTGTAGAACCAAAAACGGATAAACTAAACTCAGATTTTCACACTTTGAAAAACAAAATTTGAATATTTTTGTTTCTAATATTTTTCTCACTTTTCCAATGAAAATTATTTTGTTATTTATCTTAAATATTTTTTTTTTGTTTTGATACTACAAAACAAACTACTAAATTAAAAAAAATACTGTTGTGCTTATCCAATCGGTAAGTTTTTTTTTTGTTTATTCGTTTTTATTTTAAAGTAAAATTTTCTTTTTGAATGAGAATTTTCTTTCTATTTTCTAAGGAATAGTAACTAAAGAACGGAAAAATGACGATTATAAATACACTCGACAACTACCAAAACGATACTAAATAAAATTTTTGTAAAAAATAAGTTAAATGACTGACGTCTATTGCAATGTTGCTTGCCTGCTCTTCGCTCTCATCATGTTTTCATTTCATTTTTTTATTTATATCAATTCAGAATTCGTTTTTTATTCATTATTACGTTTTTTTCTTTTCTTCATTATTTTTTTATTGTTTGTCTACTTCAAATAGAATTTTCTCTTTCTAAAATTCTCTGTTGGTTCTTTTGATTGTTTGAAAAAAGACAAAAACAAGAGAGGAAAATAAAAATCGAATACACGCGACAGAAAAAAAGATTGCAGAGCTAGAAAAATATAGAAAATGAATATGAAAAGTAGTAGACGATACTACCATGAAATAGTATCAGTAGTATTTCTGTGAGTAGTTGCATTAGCAATATACTATCTATATATTTTCCACTGTTGTCGTTTATTTTATTTCCAAAATTAAATCATTATGATTATTATGCTTCTGTCTCATTCTTACTTTTTTTTAATTTTCATCCATTTGGTTCCTGTTTTCCGTGTTTAAATAGAATTTCCTTTCCAGACAAATCAGGAAAATAGGAAAAAAATTGAATTTAAAAAAGAATTTTAAGTTTATGAGCTTTTTTCGATTATTTTTAGTGCATTTTTGTTTTATTGATTTTGTACATGGAAGTTTGTTTTTCAATGGTTGATGGAACGAATTTTAGGCTGTGGAAAATAAGGTGTGAAGTTTTGTGATCAGAAGTAGGATTAGATTATAGCTGTTGGTTTGTCATGCAAGATTTGATTGATTTTTTTTATAGATCTGATCAGAAAGGGTTCGAAAATGTTTTATGTATGGTGATAATTGACATCACGGTCAATTACAGAGCGCTAGTTATTGTCCATAGTGTGCACGCAATTTTCAGATAAATTATAAAAAGTGTGGTGGACAAATGTTTGTTTATCGATACTTACTTTCTCTTATACGGTAAAGAAAATCTACTTTTATGAATTATTTAATGCTCCATATAGGGGTGTAGGCTTTTGTTCCTGAAGGTTTAACACACAAAGAAATATAAAAATTTAAATTGCTAAATATATCTATAGGCGGTGGTATGTTCTTATGATACTACTATAAATGTTCATTTTACGCAAATACCGCTTAAATAAATTACACGCACAATTAAATTAAATTTAACCCCTTGTGCATCAATCACGAGTCCGACTCGTGGAACTTTATTTTTGCTTTGTGAAACCATCACGAGTCTGACTCGTAGAAATTTATTTTTACTTTGTGAGACAATCGCGAGCTAGATTCGTGATATATAAATTAAATTCATGGAATCACTTGACTTCATTTCAAAATTGTGATCGAACGGGTGAACCGATTTTAATGATTTTTTTTTGTTTAAAAGGTAGTGACGCCTTAAAAAAATATTACTTTAACAAAAAATATTCATATTTTTAGATGATTTTTTTAAATTTTAATTCTTCAAACATGGTGATTTCAAAAAGTACCGTTTTCTTCTCTTTCATAAATATATATATATGTATATATACATATATATATATAATATATATATATATATATATATATATATATATATATATATATATATATATATATATATATATATATATATATATATATATATATATATATATATATATATATATATATATATATAAATATATATATATATATATATATATATATATATATATATATATATATATATATATATATATATATATATAAAATGGCAGAATCAATATAGCTTACGGCCCCACTCTGAAACTATAAAAATTTGGCTACCAACACAAATTTAAAATATCAACAGATGTGTTGTTTTACTTAGAATGTTGATAATTATAAGTAGTTGAAACTTCCGAGTGGAGTTACATTTTTTATTCAAAATGGTGGCTCGTAAATATAAAATAAAAAAAATTAAAAAAATAAACAAATAACAAATCTCCCCTGTTTTTATATTTTCTTCCATAATTTTGAGTCTTCATTAACTTTTTACAAAAAACCTGTAAAATTGCACTTTGGAGATGTTTTTTGGAAATTATAGAAGTTTTGTCTATAATTTCCATAATAATCTTTCGGACTTCGGTATATATTAGCCGATTTTCTTAAAATTAATTTCTTTAATTTTCAACAAAAACTTGAAAATAAATAAATAAATAAATAGGTAAATAAATAAATAAATAAATAAAAATAAATAAAACTAAATGAAAAAAAATAAAAATAAATAAATAAAAATAAAAAATGAATAAAAATGAATGAATAAAAATAAATAAAATAAATAAAAATAAATAAAATTAATGAAAACAAATAAATAAATAAATAAATAAAAAAATAAATAAATAAATAAATAACTAAACAAATTAATTAATTAATTAATAAATAAATAAATAAAAATAAATAAAAATGAATAAAAATAAATAAAAATAAACAAAAATAAATTAAATTAAATTAAAATGAATTATAATAAGTTCAAATAAATGAAAATAAATAAATAAATACATAATATATATATATATATATATATATATATATATATATATATATATATATATATATATATATATATATATATATATATATATATATATATATATATATATATATATATATATATATATATATATATATATATATATAAATAAATACATAAATAAATAAATAAAAAATAAATAAATAAATAAATAAATATATAAATAAATAAATAAATAAACAAATTAATAAAAATAAATGAATAAAAATAAATAAAAAAGGATATAAATAAATAAATAAATAAACAAATAAATTAATAAATAAATAAATAATTAAATAAATAAATCAAAATAAATAAAGTTAAATAAAAATAAATAAATAAATAAATAAAAATAAATAAAAATAAATGAATAAAAATAAAGAAAAATAAAGAAAAATAGAGAAAAATAAAGAAAAATATATAAATAAATAAATAATAAATAAATTAATTAATTAATTAATTAATAAATAAATAAATAAATAAATAAATAAGAAAAAATAAAAAAACACGTGTTAGTTTTTTTTATTATACTAACGATCATCAAAGTTTCAAGAAAATCGGAGCATTTTTTTAAAATAATTACTTTCCACACAAAATTTTTCAAACAAATAGTTCAACCAAACATAAAATTTTTTTAAACAAATAAAACCTTAAGGGGTTAACATAACATTTTCCACTCAAACTATCCCAGTCTAATTTAAATTTTAACTTTACATCATCGCAGTCTAATAAAAACTATTTCTTTTCTACAAATGGGAATTCCTTTTACATAATTCTGCTTAGTTTCACAAATATTCTTGGTACATTCAATATTTCTAGACAAAGAAAACACGAGAAATTTATTTAAAGTTTTTGCTTTATCCCTATTTCTTGGAAAACAATGTGACGTTGAAATATTGATTGACCATTTGAAATATGGTATGTCCCAAATTGAAGTTGAAAACAATTTGTTTTGTATTGAACAACCATTATGTATATAATATTAACACTACCATCCACCTAAGCCTGTTCGTCCCGAACAAGTTGTTAATATTTCCTTCAATTTGTACATCCTGATTTTTTTCTATTTCTCACACTGTTTAGAAATACTTCCTGTTCCTTTGTTAGGCCTTCCCCATAATTTTGTTTTTTATCGCCCACCTTGATGACTCTAGATTTTCATTACTTTTGACGTTTTCCGTATTTTTCCTCTGAAAGTTTTTCACCCCTGCGTATCCCTTAACTATTCTTATTATTTGTGTTTGGAACAGCGACCTGTTCCAGTTTGAAGGCATTTTAACCACTTCATTTAAGTTGCTCACTTCGTTATGCACCCGTCTTCAATTGTTTACTCATTGGTTTGGATTATGGTTTTGAATTTGCCTCTGCACTTGCCATATTTTCTCTTCGCTGACAATACCTGTGAACTCTGTTTCATTTAAGACTAGTGACATTTCAGCATTATTAATATTCCATATCTAAAACCGAAGAGAAATCCGTTCGACTTTAACACTTCATCTATAATGTTTACCACAAGCACCTCTTGTTGATAGCAGTTATTCCCTAACCTCATTTCACCGATCTTTTTGCCTGCTATATCAGCGCGTTATCCAGCTACTGTTATGCAGTTTTAATCCATCTGATGATTCCAAAATACCGCCAATCAAACCTTTGCGAAAAAATTATCGAGCTGAACCTGTTCATGAAGCAACTTTTGCCTTCAATGTATCCTTCGATACCCAAACTTTCGCCCTTTGCCGCCATTATTGAAATAGAGACGTAGGCTACATTCCCTTCATTACTTGGCTTCACACTTCAATCTTTCAATCTTCCGTTGAATAGGAGACAAAGATCTTTCACGCTGCCTGTTCCAGCAGTCCTGTGAGATATGTCCCGATTTCTTACATATCCAACACAGCTTCCTACTGCGAACCATACGTGCTTCTTTCCTTCGGCTCTTATCTACTCTTTACAGAAGACGACGATCAATCTGCTCACCTCATTTTTCTTGCATTCCCGTGCCATGTGACCCTCTTCATCACAAACGCAGCTTCTGATGTCGCTTTCACCTCTGTAGGTCAACACTTCTCCTCTGATGTTCCCCTTTACAGTCGTTTTTCTGTACCCAACAGATCCTCAGTACATAGAATGGCATTATGCTTTTATTCTGGTTTCCGGATCTTAAATACCGTCAATGAAAGCCTTGATCTTCATTTTCTCCATAAAATGCTGTGAAGTATTTGAGCGTGTCAAATGCAAAAGCCATCCCACTGCCGAAGAATAACCCCGAAGGCTTTCTCTATTCCGCTGCAAGTGACCTTTCAGCTCGATCCGGTATAGCTCTCGCTTATAATCGCTGCCGTATTAACGTTCCAACGTATTTATCGCCTCAGCATAGCTTTTTCGATCATTTTCTGGAACCGTCTGTAGTCTTTAAACGCAACTACTAATACAGCAAGACGATTTTCAGCGTTCCAAACATTTTGATTTGCTGCGATCTCGAACTGAAACTTGAAGATGCTGAAAGACGTGGAGCCGTGATATGATGGTAGCTTTAATTTAATGTTTGCCACTTGTGAAAACAAATGTGTAGTAATTATAACAGTTTCAACGTCTTGCAAGCGTTTATCGAAATTATCTACTTTTGAAAGTACCTGTTTGTTTTCATGAAGTAGTTTCTGGTCTATAGCTCTTTCGCTTCTTAATGAACTTTGTTTACTTCCTCGTGTAACGTAACGTGGTAGATACTTCAAAGAGCTTGTCGTCCATTATTTATTTGAAGGTGAAACAGATCGACCAGTGCAGATATACCTTAAAAACAGGAAAAAATGGGGGAAATGAGTAACAATATGAAAAGTATTGGATAAGGAAGACAAAATTGCGCAAATGATAGGAAAATAAATTAAAGGTGACGAGGGTTGCGAGTTACTGTACTTTACTGATGGGAGTTATTTTTCCCATCATTTGCGCAACAAGTCTTTCTTATCCAAAAGTTTTCATGCTGTTACTAAGTTTTTCCTTACAAAAGCTATTTTCACTGGTCATATGATTTCTTTCTTGGTTGCAGCCATGCTTTTGTTGACTTTCTTCATTGGTTGATTGATGTTACTGCTGATTTCTCCTTTAGTAGCAGTCATATTTTTTTTACAAGATCCAGTTTTTGATTCACACTCAAATTTATCTACTGCATCATTGCCATTAACTGCGTAAAATCGAAGTTCGTAGGCAGTAATAAAGTTTGTAGAATGAGGTTTGTCTGGTTCTGTGAAGGTCCACCAGTTGGTCGTGCACGCAATGTACCCTGCCGCTAGCTCGAGTTTCACGGGGGTTCTATTGACCAACCTCAGTACAAGAAAATTTAGAATATGCCTCGCGTGCCTACATCACCACCCAGCAGCTCCAGAAGAAAGATCTTTCATGTCCTTATTGATGGTGGTATCACAAATTTACTCCAAACTCCCTCAGACTTTCCTTCACCTTACTTGTGAGTCTGATATCATTATAAATTAGCGCTTAATTCACTTTGGTAGTTGTTCGAAACACTGAATTTTACCACTGGCGTTGGAGGGTGTGGTAGAAAAAAATAAACACCAACTATTTAGTTGAAACTTTATTTACTAGTTTACCAGTATACATTTTAACATGTAAAAACATATAATTTGGGTCTTTTGATTGCTGTACACAAACTTATTACTACTTTTAATTTTAACATTGTTTTATTTATTGTAACAACTACAATCGACAAGACAATCAAATCATCACAAAACAACAATACTAAAACTCACTAATCCAGTCATGCCACTGGCTGATTCAACTGACAAAACTCAAAAATTCAAAAAAACTCAACTAAACATAAATCAAAAACTAAAAAAATCCCAACTCAAACCACTTTTAAACTCTAGAGCTAACTCATTAAACTACAACTCGACTCACTAGCAACTCAAAAATAAAACAAATTCCATGGCACGAGCATGGAATTTAGTATATTACTATAGGTAAAGAGGACGGAAAATGGAACTACAACTGGCCAGGAATATCTTGCCCATTACAAGTTGTTGTTTTCGTACAGAATTTTTCTCCTCTTTAAATACTTCTGAATCACTGTTGGTTGTAGCCAATCAAAAGTGGAAGTTTTCCACAACTATTCCACTGGCTTCCATAGCTTTTCGATGCCGAATATCAATCCGGTTGTTGACAATCTCCGTTGTTCTAGTTCCTTCTTTAATTCAGAAATCCTTAACACACTTAAGAAAACCGTTATTAACAGCTAACTATTCAGGTGATGTTACCAATGTCATATTTTACAACCTAACTTCAACTTGACCTTACTCTCAATTCGATAAACTCAATTCCCACACATCTATATGGGTTCGATCACCGATTAGTAAGTAAATACACCAGGTTATATCAAGTATTCCACAAGTTTATTGTTTCAAAACAACAGAAAAACAATACAAAATCAATATTCTATCTAGAATATTCTTCCAACAGCTTCAGAAACTCCAACGATTGGTTGTTGAAATTTCCAGCATAAACACAGCGTTCGAAATAATACACAAGATATTTCTATCAAATAACAGTTAAAACTTTATTTGTATTTAAATTAAATTTAACATAACCACATTTCACCACATTTCTTCAAACTATCGTAGTGTAATTTAAATTATAACTTTACACTATCGCAGTCTAATAAAAACTAAATCTCTTCTACAAAAGGAATTCCTAATATATACATCTGTTTAATTTCTCAAATGTTCTAGGTACATCCAAAATTTGTAGACAGTTTATTTAATGTTTTTGCTTTATCCCCATTTCTTTGAAAAAAAAATGTTTTTAGAAATTTGTCTAATATTTAATTTTTATCCCTATGAGGCATTGAAATTTTTTTTGAAATTTGAACGGTTGAAATATTATATATCCGAAATTGATGTAGAATAAATTTTGTTTTGTGTTGCATTACGATTATGTAGAATAGCCCACAAGTAACCCACAGTCTTATAAGCAATAACCACAATAGAACTATGAATGTGAGTTTATAGCAGCTCCGTTATAAATGAGATCGTTTCATTAAGTTAAACTTCTTTGGAGTCGTCCTTAAATTTCCACAGAGTTCTAATTTTATTAATTTATTCAATTTGATTGGTTCAGAGTTATTTGCAGTTTGAGCGTGTAGAGTTTTTGATTTTCAATAAGTGACTCGAGACATTTTGAATCCGAAACATCGGAGTCTAGATTAGCTATCTCGATAGAATGGCAAACCATTATTTAACTCTAAAACATTTAAGACGAACAAGAATTTATAATTTCAAAATATTAAAAGAACAATTGTGAAAAGTACACCACAACACCCCTTTCTCAGTGAAATAAAGAACGATACATATTTTCGCAAACCTACTGGATTTTTTGATTTTTTCTAGCTCTGTAGTTTTGTTCTCCATGATTTATGAGACACAAAGTGAATATTTTTTCCTAGTGGAAGCCTGAAGAAGGACCAGTGTAGGGTGGTTGCAAAATTAATTGTCCCGATCAGTTTTCACAAAAACTGCGGTGAACATTTGTGTAATTCTTGCCCATGTAATTCTTGAAAACCCAAACTTTTTGTTATAATACAAACAAACGGGCTCGCGGGTGTATTCTTTGGTGTGTATTGGTGTGTATCTAACCCAAAATTATATGGTGCGAGGGAATGACTGTTAAAATATATATTTTTAAGGGTTTGTGAACAGTTTTACTTCAAACTGCGGCACTTGATAAGCTTTGGAAATCTAAATCGGAGGATTCAGTTATAGCTTTTACCCGGATCGCATTACTTCTGGTTTTTGGCGATATCGTTTTTGGCGAAATCGTTTCGAGAGTAATTGTTTCAGTTTATTATATTATATTATACTCACACGTTTCGGTTAAAAATACCAGTTATTTTTAATAAGATGACCAGACGTACTCTTTTCGGCAGTACAGTTCTTCTTTGAGGGATTTTGTACTTCTTTTTTGTGTAAGCTGAAAACAAGACGAAATTAAAACATGTTCTATGCTATTATAAGCCAATGGTTCCAAAATAAAATGTTAGTGGCCCACCATTACTACGTAATCTTAGTCTTAAAAAGCTCCTCTAACACCGTATAACTCGTTAAAACTAACAGAGTTCGCTCAATACTCAACATATATAATCGTCTTTGTTTTTGATTTAGGATTATTGCGACTGCTAAACACGTTCTCTGTGCCATGACTTAAAGGGCTTATAGTCCGATTTAGAAAACTTAAATAAGACTAGCAGAGAATATAATTCCAAAACAAAATAGAAAAATTACGCGTAACTGACAGAGTAAACTATATGAGCAATTTCACGAAGATTCAACAACGTTTTGACTTGACCCCTTTTAATTTTGATTATTTTTTGTTTATAGATAGTCTTTGATAAATAAAAATACAAGTTCTCTTAGAATTTTTTTTTCGACCAGGGGTCTTCACAGGGTGCCCCTCAATTTTTGTTATTTTGTGATGTGAGTGCATTTTGACGAGCGATTGTAGAAAAACTACTCAATCGATTTTCATAAATGATATGTCGTTGAATAGGTATTAGTACAAGTTTTTAAAAATGTACATTGTTAATTTTTTGAAATAATTTTTAACGGTGTAACATAAGAAAAAAATGGTGTAATTGAAAAAAAGATGGCATAGCCTTTTTTTTTTTAAATTAAATTGAAGCTTATTTTATATCTAACAACTTGTGAAAGTTTAGGACTAGCATCATTTTTTGTTTTAGAGATAAAATTCGTTGTGCATATGACTGTCGGGAATCAATTTTTTTTGTTCTGAAGGAAAATTATAAAAATGGCGATTTTTAGATCCAGATTTTTTTTATGTTAAATATCAAATATTTTATTATTAAATGAACTTTTTAAAAAGCAATTTCATTCAAGTTCAGCAAAATTTTGCGACATTTTGACTCGACCCTTTTTAATTTGGTTTATTTTTAGTTTATAGATAGCCTTTGATAAATGAAAAATACGGCTTCAAGTAGAATTTTTTTAAATATAGACCAAAATAAACCAAATTAAAAAGGGTCGAGTCAAAATGTCGCAAAATTTTGCTGAACTTGACTGAAATTGCTTTTTAAAAAGTTCATTTAATAATAAAATATTTGATATTCAACATAAAAAAAAAATTTGAATCTAAAAATCGCCATTTTTATATTTTCCTTCAGAACAAAAAAAACTGATTCCCGACAGTCATATGCACAACGAATTTTATCTCTAAAACAAAAAATATAGCTAGTCCTAAACTTTCACAAGTTGTTAGATATAAAATAAGCTTCAATTTAGTTTAAAAAAAAAAAAAAAAAAAGGCTATGCCATCTTTTTATCAATTACACCATTTTTTTCTTATGTTACACCGTTAAAAATTATTTCAAAAAATTAACAGTGTACATTTTTAAAAACTTGTACTAATACCTATTCAACGACATATCATTTATGAAAATCGATTGAGTAGTTTTTCTACAATCGCTCGTCAAAATGCACTCACATCACAAAATAACAAAAATTGAGGGGCACCCTGTGAAGACCCCTGGTCGAAAAAAGAAATTCTAAGAGAACTTGTATTTTTTATTTATCAAAGACTATCTATAAACAAAAAATAATCAAAATTAAAAAGGGTCAAGTCAAAACGTTGTTGAATCTTCGTGAAATTGCTCGTTTTAGGATTATCTCGTAAGCTAATATTTGTACAATAACATACTAAATGCCGATTATGTTATGTTGTCCCTTACGTTATTAAGTGTTCAACCTCTTATTTAGAAATAGAAAATATTGTGCAAATGTTTTTGTCTGAAAGCTGATACGCAAGTTGTCGTTGCTCTTCATATAGTTATAACAGGTTCGCTAATTCGGTATATGAATGCTGGGTTTTGTAGAAAGTTTTTTCATATGTTGAAAAGAAGTTTCTTTTAATTTTTCAAAAATCTGGGCTTTTCAAAAAAGTTTAGTGACCTAAGAGGAAGGATTTTGTTATAACAGTCTTCGATTTTCAATAGAATTTAAGGTTTTAAGACTTTTGGGTCTACTACAATCGAGCCTAAAAGTCTGAATGATAAAATAGTAAATTTCGTTAAATTAAATCTGAAAATAGGAGGAAGGTGAAATAAAACACCATCTCACTCCAATGAATTTTTCATCTATGAAAAATTTACGCCTAAATAAATCAAGTCTCAAATTCAAATTAAAATTAAACAAATTTTCAAAATTCTAAAAAGAAAATTGATTAGAGAAATTAAAATAAATAATTAAATTAGACACAAACTCTGTTACTGCTTATGAAATACAATTTCTTACATAGACATAGAATTTTATTCTTCAGATGAATCCACCACAAATCATTTTCATCATAACATAATTTTCCTAAATCTAATTTTAATATTTTCATTTTTCTCATCAATTTTCTCTATATATATTTTTCAATTTTATTTACTTCTTTTTTCTCGTACTTTTTTTTGATTTAAAATCTTAATCTAAAAAGACACCAAATCAAATAGTCTACACTTTCTATAGAAAAAGTGTTAGATAAAAAAAAATAAAAGTGAAATTAAATAAAAAAAAAAATTAGAGTTTCCCTTATTTTGATTTGAAATTTTCATTTCCGGGAATTTTAACAATTTTATGTTTTTGTAATTTTTAACTACTTTTTTTTTTGCTCTTTGCTCTATGAAAACCGAGTTTTAAAATGATGGTAGGAAAAAAGCCAACAACAAGGAAGACATAGGAAAAATGTAATAAAATTTTAATCTTCTCAAACCCAAGAAGAAAAACAACAAGTTGATAGTAAATGAATAGAAGATATAAAAATAATATTCGAGTGTATACGGAAATAATTTAACGATTTTTCAATATCTTAACCTTGGTGTATATCAACTGTCTATCAGTTATGTATTTCTACATCTAGCGAGTTACAAGGGCAAACTAACAAGGAAATACATTTCTATTCGATATTGTAACACTCATAGGTAGTGAAGTTCCGTGAATACACAGAAAAAAAATATTCGCAAATTCATCTAAACTTTCATTGATATCATATAAGGTTAAAGAATGAATTTAAGCCATTTAATTTTATTACTTCGGTCTGAAAGACCTAAATATTACATTCATGACCTCAAAGTGAAATTCTTACCCCCACTTTTTTGGCATTTCTCGACGTTTTAGGACCTACTGATTCTAAAAAAGCAAAAAAAAAATGTATGGCTGTCTGTCGGCCGTCCGGCCGTCCGACCGTCCGTCATTACCTACACTGCAGGGAAAACGGCTGGAGGGATTTCAAAAATTTTTAAAATAGGTATTCACAAGGGACAGGTCCGAAAGGACGCTGTGTTCGATAACTGTACCGGAAGTGTGTCAAAAAAATCATTATGTGTGTCAAAAATAGCAAATTTTCATATTTTTGGCTTAAAAAACGTTCATTTTAAGTGATTACGAGTAGGAACATTAAATTTGGAGAAATCTTGATTTTCGGGATTGGTATGTGAGACCAAAATCTAGATTATTGCATTATAAGTTTGTCAAAAAAATGTTGTCAAGTGTGTCAAAAGAAAGATTTTTATTTATTTTTTTACCCAACTTTTTGGAAAAAAATAAAATTGTTTGTTTGAAATGAAATTTTATTATTATTATTGAGAATTATGGCATTATAAGTTTGTCAAAAAAATGTTGTCAAGTATGTCAAAAAATGATTTCATTTATTTTTTAGCCAATTTTTTGGAAATAAAAATGTAGCTGTTTTTATGACGTAAATGTAATTGGAAATGAAATTGGACATGGAAATTTTTGAATTTGTTATAGTTTTTGAAATATTTTTGGAATTTTGAAAAAGTTTGTATTTTTGATTTTGTAATAATTTTTGATTTTATAATAATTTTGGAAAAAGTTTGAATTTTTAAGAATTTTTGGATTATTATTGGAATTTAGAAAAAGTTTAAATATTTGATTTCATTCTAATTTTTGTAATATTTTTGGAATTTTGAAAAAGGTTTCAATTTTTGATTTTGTTATAATTTTTGCAATATTTTTAGAATTTTAAAAAATTTTAAATTTTTGATTTTATTATAATTTTTGGAATTTTGAAAAAAGTTTTAATTATTGATTTTGTAAAAATTTTTGCAATATTTTTAGAATATTGGAAAAAGTTTGAATTTTTAAGAATTTTTGGGAATTTAAAAAAAGTTTAAATATTTGCTTTCATTCTAATATTTGGAATATTTTTGGAATTTTGAAAAAGTTTGATTTTATTTAATTTAACAATATTTTTGGAATTTTGATTATAATTTTCCGGCAACGTATTGATGTTTCGTGTTAGTTTTGTAGTAAATTTTTAAACAGAGATAAAAAATACTTGTACTTTAACAAAGAGCTACGTTTGATATAGCTCGCTGCCCAAAACTAAAAACCATGTCCTCGCGGAAGGTTTTTGCCGAAAACTACATCAAAACCCTTTACACAGACCGAAGTCTTGATATCTCAGAGCTGTGAGATTTCAGCCCCTCCATATTTTTACAATTCATTTAATTTGAACAATTCATTAAAATCTCGGTCTATATCCTTCACTCTAAAAACTCGAATTATAAAGACGTAAATTTACCATTATAATAAGCCTTAATTTACGTATTTTTTTAAGTAATAATCCCCCTGCAGTTAAAAATTCCATCAAGAAGTTGTATTGTAATTATTTTACGTCAAAATACGTAAATATTAATCATTTGTTGTGATTTTACGACAAAAAGTCTAAAAATACAACAAAAGTTTTAAATTTTGTAGGTTTTGTTTTTACTCTTTCTGCGTTGTAAATTTACGAACGATTATGTGCGAATAAATTACACGTGTCAAGAATCAAAATACTTTAGAATCAAAACGTATTAATTGTTATATACATCTTTTGTCAGTTCTAATTTTGGTAAAAAAATTGGTTACAATGTTTAAGTGTTTTATTTGCAATATAAGGTTTTCTTTCATAGAAAATTATAATAAACATTTGTATAAACAAGCATAAAACAACAAGCATAAAAATAAAAATAACGTACAATTCAATTGTTAAGAAAAAAATTGCAAAAACAAATTTAGTAAATATAATAATTTTCAATCTCATTGTTTTAGAAGCCATCCAATACAAAATAAATGTAGTTTAACAGCCCTAAGTCCAAAAATATATAGTTGAAGTGTTTCTTCAAATCAAAAAAGTACAGTAAAGTGATTGCTCATTTACAAAATCATATTAGAGATAATAATAAAACTGTATGTCCAGTGCCTCATTGTTATAAGCAATTCATAAAAAACTCAGCATTTAAAGTTCATATATTTCGTAGCCATAAAACTGATTTTTTGGTAAAATCAAGTGATAGTTTAAACACAAAAAATGATCAAGTATCACACAATGAATTTGTAGAATCCACTTCTCATGCTCTTATCAGAACTGAAGATCTTACTGATATCGTAAATAGTTCTCAGATTAAACAAATTGCTTTGAAGATTTATTTATTAAGCTAAAATATAAATTCAGAGTCCCCGATGTAGCATTACAATTTGTATATGGCGAATTTTTTTCAATTCTTGGTTTAGAAAATGTTGATCATAAAATCATAAATCACCATGAGAATGACGTTTTTCCAAAGAAAGTACTACAAGATCTTAATAAATTTTGTTCTGCATATAAACGAGCAGAATATATTAAGCATACACTTCCTTATGTTAAGCCACGAGAAATAGTTTTAGGAACCGACTATCATTTTGTTTTACAGTTCGGTACAACTTTAGAGGAGATCAAAAATATATGCAACATAAACACACCATGGATAGCCATTATAAGTGCGTTTGAAATTTACATATATTTACAATTTCATTAATTATATTTATTTATTTTACAGAAACATCGATTCAAAATGATGAAGAAGAAACAGCATACATTTTTATTGAACGCGTTCTTGTCACAGAACATACAGGAGACAATGAAATTTAATTAAAATTTAATAGGCAAAATTAACTTTAATATGTTATATCCAAAAGAGATATCTCAAACGATGGAATTCCTTATTGTAGTCGTTACTATCTAATGCAAACCTGTTAACGTAATATGTAAACTCAGTATCCCATTGATTTATTCTGAATTATTATTGATCGCAATTCGCAGTGAGCTGTTGTTAAAACATTATTTTTATTCGCCTAAATATTAAAGTGTTACTTTATTACTGTGATTTGCGGCTTTAAAGTATCACTTTTCAACTATTTATTTTGTTGTCATAGCTACGTCCAAAAAAGTAAAAAGCATTTGTATTTGTTTAAATTCTATGAAAAATAAAATTTTTTATCAAAGCAACCCTTAAATTCAAAATTTCATTATCCAATTAAAATAGTTGTTATCATTTGTTGTCATAGCTACACAATAATCTGGAAAAAATAATAAATATTTTGTCAAAGGTTACTTGTTCCACATATTTTTATTTTAAAATTTATGAAAATTTATAATTTTAATTTAGAACAAACAAATTTTCTTTAAATATTTTGTTTGCGGCGAATAAAAAATAGTATATGATGCACGGACGTAAGCTATTTTGGACTTAATGTGGGTGCAAATCTCGGCTAGCGCCTCGATTTGCAAACTCCACATCCGTCCAAAATCTTTAGCTTTACGTCCTAGCATCATAATGTACTATTTTAGTTCTAGGTTTTTGTTTTTAAGTATTCAATACAGAGTTGGTTAAGTAAAGTTATGTCAACTGTTAATTATAATTATTATATATGAATTATTAAATATAAAAATATTAAGTGTTGTTATTATTCCTTCTTTATTCGCCGTAATGGTTAAAATATTCAAACCTACTACAATTTCAGAAGTGGGATAAGAATCAAGAAAGATTAAGATTAAAAAATTTTTTTCTTTGCAAATTCTTAATGTGGTCGAAAAATTCTGGATTGTTTTTTTGTTTAAAACAAAACAGTGTATGTATTATAAAATTTTCATTTATTATTTAAAAAAACAATCTTTGTTTTAAAATTTAAAAAAAAATTAAATGGTTAAAGAAAAGAAATTCAAGAATGTGCTACTAGGAATTTAGATGTAGATGGTACATGAGCAGAATTAATTTCTCGGATTTTAATTTATGAAGCTGACAAAACAAAAGTCCTATAAATCGAGATGGTACTAATGTTTTATTTCACGTAAATGATGAAGAAAAATTTAACAATACTGATCAAATTAATATGGAATTTCTTCAAAGGGATTATTACTTCGGTCTGAAAGTTACTTCGGTCTGAAAGACCTAAGTATTACATTCATGAGCTCAAAGTGAAATTCTTACCCCCACTTTTTTTGGCATTTGTCGACGTTTTAGGAACTACTGGTTCTAAAAAAGCAAAAAAAAAAATTGTGTCTGTCTGTTGGCCGTCCGGCCGTCCGGCCGTCTGTCACAACCGACGAAATCTAGAAAACCGCTAGGCGGATTTCAAAATTTTTTGTTTCTAAAAATAGGTTTACTGAATGGGAAGAGTCGAAAGGACGTTGTGTCTGATAACTGTACTGGAAGTGTGTCAAAAAAATCGTCAAGTGTGTCAAAACAAGGAAATTTGCATATTTTTTGCTTAAAAAACGTTCATTTGAAGTGATTACGAGTAGAAACATTGAATTTGGAGATATCTTGATGGTCGGGATTGGTATGTGAGACCAAAATCTAGATTATTGCATTATAAGTTTGTCAAAAAAATGTTGTCAAGTGTGTCAAAAGAAAGATTTTTATTTATTTTTTACCCAATTTTTTGGAAAATAATAAAATTGATTATTTGTTTGAAATGAAATTTTATTATTATTATTGAGAATTATGGCATTATAAGTTTGTCAGAAACATAATGCCAAGTGTGTCAAAAAACTATTTCATTTATTTTTATAGCCAATTTTTTGGAAAAAAAATGTAGCTGTTTTTATGACGTAAATGTAATGGAAAAGAAATTGGACATGGAAATTTTTGAATTTGTTATAGTTTTTGAATTATTTTTGGAATTTTGATTAAAGTTTGTATATTTGATTTTCTAATAATTTTTGCAATATTTTTAGAATTTTAGAAAAATTTTGAATTTTTAAGAATTTTTGGAATACTATCGGAATTTAGAAAAAATTTAAATCTTTGATTTTATTCTAATTTTTGGAACATTTTTGGAATTTTGAAAAAAGTTTCAATTTTTGATTTTGTTATAATTTTTAGAATATTTTTAGAATTTTGAAAAAAGTTTGAATTTTATTTAATTTTTACAATATTTTGGGAATTTTGAAAGAAATTTGAATTTGTGATTTTATAATATTTTCTCGAAACGCTAAATGAAGAGGCTTTTGAGTAGTTTGCTGAGTGTATCATCTTTTCACTAATTTATGTTAATTTACGATCTGTTATAATTTTCCGGCAACGTATTGATGTTTTGTGTTGTAATAAATTTCTAAACAGAGATAAAAAAATACTTATACTTTAACAAAGAGTTATCTTTGATATACACCACTGCCCAATACTAAAATCCTCATAAAAGTTTTTTGCCGAAGACTATATAAAAATCATTAACCCAGACCGAAGGCTTGGTATCTCAGAGCTTGAGATTTCAGCCCCTCCATATTTTTTCAATTACTTTGTTCAATTCAATATAAATCTATACGTATAGTAATATCTTAATTTACGTTCAGTGTGGACTGAATATTAGAACATCTAAATTATATAATACATTCACTCGATTTACGAGTAGGAATATTGAATTTGGAGAAATCTTGATTGTAGGGATTGGGATGTGAGATCAAAAACTAGATTATTGCATTATAAGTTTGTCAAAAAAATGTTGTCAAGTGTGTCAAAAGAAAGATTTTTATTTATTTTTTTACACAATTTTTTGGAAAAAAATAAAATAAATTATTTGTTTGTATAAAATTACTTCGGTCTGAAAGACCTAAGTATTACATTCACGAGCTCACACTGAAATTCTTACCCCCACCTTTTTTGGCATTTCTCGACGTTTTAGGACCTACTGATTCTAAAAAGCAAAAAAAAAATGTATGTCTGTCTGTAAGCCGGCCCTCATCACCTACGCTGCAGGGAAAACAGCTGGAGGGATTTCAAAAATGTTTTTTCTAAAAATAGGTATACTGAAGGGACAAGTCCGAAAGGACGCTGTGTTCGATAACTGTACCGGAAGTGTGTCGAAAAAATCATTATGTGTGTCAAAAATAGCAAATTTTTATATTTTTGGCTTAAAAAACGTTCATCTTAAGTGATTACGAGTAGGAACATTAAATTTGGAGAAATCTTGATGGTAGGGATTGGTATGTGAGATCAAAACTAGATTATTGCATTAAAAGTTTGTCAAAAAATGTTGTCAAGTGTGTCAAAAGAAAGATTTTTATTTATTTTTTTACCTAATTTTTTGGAAAAAAAATAAAATTAATTGTTTGTTTGAAATGAAATTTTATTATTATTATTGCGAATTATGGCATTATAAATTTGTCAAAAAAATGTTGTCAAGTGTGTCAAAAGAAAGGTTTTTATTTATTTTTTACCCAATTTTTTTAGAAAAAAATAAAATTAATAGTTTGTGTGACATGAAATTTTATTATTGTTATAGAGAATTATGGCATTATAAGTTTGTCAACAAAATAATGTCAAGTTTGTCAAAATATGATTTCATTTATTATTTTAGCCAATTTTTTGGAAAAAAAAATGTAGCTGTTGAAATTAAATTGGACATGGAAATTTTTGAATTTGTTATAGTTTTTGAAATATTTTTGGAATTTTGAAAAAGTTTGTATTTTTGATTTTGTAATCATTTTTGCAATATTTTTAGAATTTTAGAAAAGTTTAAATTTATAAGAATTTTTGGAATATTATCGGAATTTAGAAAAAGTATAAATATTTGATTTTATTCTAATATTTTTGGAATTATAAAATGTTTGATTTTATTTAATTTAACAATTTTTTTGGAATTTTGATTATAATTTTCCGGCAACGTATTGATGTTTCGTGTTAGTTTTGTAATAAATTTTTAAACAGAGATAAAAAATACTTGTACTTTAACAATGAGTTATGTTTGATATACATCGCTGCCCAAAGCCCAAAACTAAAAACCATGTCCTAATAAAAGTTTTTTGTCGAAAGCTATATCAAAATCCTTAACCCAGACCGAAGTCTTGATATCTCAGAGCTGTGAGATTTCAGCCCCTCCATGTTTTAAAGTTTTGTTTATCGGAATTATTAGATCAAATGCAGAGAAGTTTTGATAATTGTCCAAATTTATTAGAATCAAGAAGACAGTTTGAGCAGAGTTCGTGGGATTCATTTGAAAAATTTAGTGAATACTATTATGATTAAATTATTTTATCGGGTTGTCTTCAAATTAGTGATGAAGAATTGATTGATTTTATTATTGATGGTCTTGGTAATGTTGATTGAATTAATCATGCAAGAATGTAACGGTTTAAAACAACAGATGAATTATTAAGTGCATTTAACAATGTTGTTCGGGAAAAACCTGCAAGTAATAAAATTTGGAATTATAATAAATTTTTGACTATATCACAGCAAAACAATATTTATTCACAACAAAAACCACAAACCAGCAAAATAGATCCTGGATCTTATAACTATCTTAAGCCCAGTGGCGAAGCGTCGGTATAGACACACTAGACAGTGTCTACCCAAACATAATATAAATATGAAACTTTATTTTCATATTGTTCGCATAATATCGACTTAATACTATTTTATCAAACGTTCTAAGAAAATCATTAAGTTTTAATACAATAATTAGAACAAAAACAATTCAGCTAGGTTCCCGAAACTTTAATACAAACGTTTCCCAGTTTCATGTACAAACAAACAAAAATGTTTTTCTCACTGCAGTAGACGTTTCAAATTATGACTACCAAAATAAGCAATAGCAACAACAACAAATTTTCAACTTTTGTTTTTTCTTGGATAGACAGTTTTGT